>PVJH01043517.1:0-13565 GCA_004026705.1 Nesogale talazaci | reverse complement strand
GTGGCCGCCCATGTGGACGTGGACAGGCGCATTGGACTTTGTGAGCTGGGCTGGCATCGGAATGCCTTGGTTGTTCCGTGGAGATGCAGGGGATCTGGTGACCAGAGGTCTTGACTGTTCTTTGAGGCTCAGCTGCTCCTCTGGAGAAAGATGTAGCTTCTTCTTCAGTCAAGATTTATAGCCTCAGAAACCCTGTTCTCTAGGGTCAGTAGGAATCAGAATTGACTTCAGGGTAATTATGTTTTTAAAATGTAAAACACAGTAGGTCTGCTCCTGAGGGTTTCTGAAGCCATACATCTTTAGAGGAGCAGACAGCTTCATCTTTTTCCAGAAGAGCCACTGGTGAGTTCAACCTGCTGACCTTGCGGTTAGCTGCCAAGTGCCTGTGCCACTGTGCAAGCAGGACACGTGGGATAAGAATTATCCATAGTCATTGGAGGCCCCTTCAGTAATAAACCAGGCAGATCTGTTTCTAGAACAATGCAAGATGGTCACGTCTACAGGCAGCAATTCATATTCCCAGGCAGGTATTTTGAAATTTAATTTAGTAGGATTTTTCTCAGGCTTTCTTTTATGGCTCCATCTTTCTGTTCTTTTCTGATTTGGCCATCTGTCAAATTCACTTCTCCGACTTCAGTGAGATGTTCAGGTCTCATGCGCTCTACTTTCGGATGTGGGTGTTCGGCTGCTTTTTCATTTTCAGGTCTCCATAGCAGCTCTTCACTCCATCTTTTCAGGGTATCTGTCGCCACCTACACCGCCCTTTCAAAAAAATGTATCTCTCCATTCCTGTCCGACCTGTTTGGGGCACATAAAGAAGTCTGAGGCTTGTTTGGGGGAGTGGGGTGGGGAGAGGGCATCATTACCCTCTGGTGGTCGTGGGAGCTATCCAGCCTTGTTCCTGGCAAGCTGCTGCTGGATTTGAACTGCCAAGCCAATGGGCTGCAGTCTCGCACTCAACCACTCTGCCACCAGGGCTCAGCCCCGAAGTTTGAGATTTGAACATTAAAATAGGTTTATAGATTTTTCTGAATAACTTGACATAGACTCTCTCACTATTTTGTACTCCATCCCACTCATGCTATGCATGAAGCGCCTGCTTTTCAATTTCTGAATTTCTACAAATCACCCTCTTTGCCCATCAACACCTCTCTCCCCTGTTATGTTTTTACTATTGTAAGGTAATTTAGATCGAGAGAACAGTCTGGCCTTAGCTTAAAGATGGTAACTATAGCCCATGGAGAGTTGTGTAGGAGGGAACATTCTGATTTTTTTTTTAATTAATACAATAACCATTTCCCACTTGCTTTCTGTTCCTGTTTAGTTAGAATCTAATCATCAGTGCCTGGAAATAACACCAGACTTCATTCCATCAAAAAGTGTCTCTACAGTTGGGAGTGGTGGTTTGGATTCTTCTGCTGTTTTACATAATTTTGTAAAGTTACAATTGCAAAGCAAACATATTAACTGGCTATGTTGCAAATAAGAAGGTTTGGAGCAGTTTCTTCCATGTACTAACTTTTCAATTTTTGTAGTTATTGTAAAGGTCTATTTAATTTGAATATCTGGTTTAAAAATTTTTTCTTCAAAATTTTATTGGGAGTTAATACAGATATCATATCATTCCGTAGTTCAATCACTTCAAGCAGCATTGTACAATTGCTACCACAATCAGTTTCAAAATGTTCATTTTCTTCATGCACTCTTTGGCAACAGCCCCCTCCCTCCACCACCTCTTTTCCTGTCACTTTATCCCCCTGGAAGCCCTTATTCTACTTGCTGTCCCTATAAGGTTCTCAATCCTGGGCTTCTTATAATGAAAAACAGAAAAGCTTATTACAAAAATTCAAGAGGGTGACCCCCAATGACATAATGCATCTGAGATAAACTCTAATATGAACAGACATAAAACATAACCAATGCAGAAAATGTTGAAAACCAGATCAGCTCTAATGTACATCAGAGAGGGGATCAACCAACAAGGTTTTATCCATTCAAGTTGGGTCTATCATTTTGATCATCTATAGTCATCTCTCCAATGCACTCCATTTGGTAACCACTTTCTTCCCATCCCTCTTTTATGGATAGTGGGAAATCACCAGGAGTTTATTTCCTATGTAGATTCCACAAATTTTTCTTGGGCTCCCATTGGCATCCATAGCCATCTATAAGCCAAATTCTCACAATTTAGGCTCTGATACTATTCCCTCGTTTTGTTTGGATTATATGATTTATAATCTTTGGCTCACTATTGTTGGCATCTCCCTGAGATGACTGCCTACTTGGAAACTAGTAGGAAACTGCTAGTAGGAAACTACTTGGAAACCCCAGAATCTATTTTGTCTGATAGCCAGGCACCATCTGATTTCTTCAACACTTTGCTGTAGCACCTAATATCTTCTGTGTTCCCTTCCTGAGGACGAGTATTGACAGGACCATGATAAAAAAACGAATTGTTCTTAAATTGGAGCTAGGATTTAGTGTGAACCCCAAACCCATTCCTGGATATATGGTCTCGTTTTTGCTTGTTTGTCTGTTTGATCTGCTTTTGGTTCCTTTCCAAGTCCTCCTTGCTAATTTAGTGTAGAGGGTCTTACCTGTCATCCCTTGAAGCTATAAGGATCTTTCACTAACATTGTCTTTTTTTTTTTTTTTTTTTAGGCATCACTGCTCTCCGGTGGTGGGAGTAGGAGGCCCAGCCCCACTGCTGGAATTGAACCTCCGTCCCAGTGGGCCGCAGTCCCGCGCACAACCACTACGCCACCGGGGCTCAGCCCACTAACATTGTCTTTGATTAATCTCTGGTACTAATTTTTAAAACCCTGTTGAGAGAGATATTGTCAACTTACCATCAAACATCTATTTTCTAAATTATTAGAGTAATTAGTAAAAATAAGTCTGGGGCTGAGCCCCGGTGGCGTAGTGGTTGTGCGCGGGACTGCGGCCCACTAGGACGGAGGTTCAATTCCAGCAGTGGGGCTGGGCCTTCTACTCCCACCACCGGAGAGCAGTGATGCCCCCCCCCCCCAAAACAACAACAACAACAACAACAACAACAAAATAAGTCTGATATCATTTGTATGAGGAGATATAAAGTGTTAATTACCTTTTTGAGTTTGAATTAACATCATACAATTCAGTGGTTCAATCGTATCAAGAAAAGCTGTGCAATCATTGTCACAGCCAAATTTGGAGCATCCACATGCCCTCCCTTCTTTTATACATCGATATCGAGTGCCCATTTCCCCTCACTCTCTCTTCGGGTCCCCAGGTAATCATATTTCTTGTTACTCTCTTTGTATTACCTTAAATCCTACTTTCCTAATACAGATAACTATATCAGGCCAGCACAGACTTTAAGCAAGGATCTACCCTCAATGGCCATATAAAGCTGATAGAGATTGCAGTGTAATAGGAGGCAGAGAATATATATTTTGGGGGGTTTTTTTGGGAGGGGGCATTACGGCCTCTGGTTGTCACGGGCGCTACCCAGTGCTGCTCCTGAGAGCCGCTGCTGGATTTGAACCACCAAGCCCACGGGCCGCAGTCCCACACTCAACCACTTACGCCACCGGGGCTCAGGCCTGAGAATGCATTTTAAAATCTTATTTTTATTATTTATAATACAATAGGTATTAATCTAATACACCACATATTATATTATTTTTCTACTTGCTGTCCTTACAGGCTCATCAAGCCTGGACTTCATATAATGAAAAACAGAAAAACATATAACAGAAATTCAAGAGGGTGACCCCCAATGACAATGACACCTTTCTCCATCTCTCATCTACTTTATAAATACTCCATAGGATCTATGTTATTATTCTCATAATATGATTTTGAATTACTACTCTACCTACATTTTTCACTACATTAGAAGAAGAGATTGTGGGAACGATCCATATTAACACACATTGGTGACAGAGTTAGGTGGTTGGTTGTTACCTAAAGGTTCAGCATTCAAGCCCATCAGCCACACGAGGTTCGATACTCCCATAAAGATTTACATTCTCAGAAACCCAACTTAGCAATTCTATTCTATCTCATAGGGATGATATACATTGGAATCAGCTCAATGACAGTGGGGTTGGAATCCTAGCTTTACAACCAGTAAATACATGAGAAAAAAAAATCTCACTACCTCACTTTAAGGAGCATTCTGGCTATGCTTCTTCCAAGACAGATCTGTCTTGTTTTTCAGACCATCCCTGGTACTTCTTGCTAATACTATAATCCAAATGCATCCATTTTCTATCGTTTTCCTTTGTTTTCCTATAGTTTTCTTTGTTTAGGTTTTACATGTATATGAAGCAATTGGATACCATGGCTTGGATGAAATCAGCCTCATCTCTTAAGGTGTCATCTTTGCTCTTTTAACACTTTAAATAGGTCTTATGCAATAGATTTTCCAAAGACAATATGTGATTTGCCTTCCTGACCCTTTTCTGTGAGTGTTGTTTATGGATCCATGTAAAATGAAATCCTTGACAACTTCAAATTTTGCTTGTCTTTTTATTGTGAGGTTTCCTTGTCCACTTGAGAAGATATTGATTTTCTTTACATTGTGTTACAGTCCACACTGAAGGCTACATTCCTTGATCTTCATCAATAAGTGCTTCAAGTCCTCTTGGTTTTCAGCAAGCAAAGTTGTGACAGCTGAGTATTTTAAGTGACTAATGAGCCTTCCTTCTTCCCGATGCTCCATTTTTTATAGAGTCCAACTTTTTAGATTGTCATTTCATCATATAGACTGACTACATAATGGAATAATACAACCCTGCATATACTTTTCCAGAATTCAAACCATACAGTAATCCCTTGTTTTATTCTCATGGCTGTCTCAGTCTGTGTATAGGGTCTGCACGAGCATAATGAAATGTTTTGGAATTCCCACTATTTGCAATATTACCCAAGGTTTGCTATCATCCTCACACTCCAATGCCTTTATATAGTCAACAAAACACATGCAAACATCTTGCTGATACTCTCTGCTTTTGGTCAAGATCCATGTGAAGTCAGCAATGCTATTCTTTGCATCAAGTCTTCTGAATCAGGCTTGAATTTCTGGCAGTTCCCAGTCAATGGACCTATGCATCGGATTTTAAATTGTCTTCAGCAAAATTTTACTTGCTTGTGAGTTAATGATTTTGTTCTATGATTTCTGCATCATATTGGGTAATTTTCCTTTAGAAACAGGCACAACGGCTGAGCCCCGGTGGCGTAGTGGTTGTGCGCGGGACTGCGGCCCACTGGGATGGAGGTTCAATTCCCGCTCACAGGAGCAAAGGCTGGGCCTCCTACTCCCACCACCAGGGCAGTGATGCCTAAAAACAAAAAAACAAAAACAAAAACAGGCACAACTATGGATCTTTTCAAGTTGGTTGGTCTGACTGCCATCTTTCAAATGTCTTGGCATAAACTAATGAGGGCTTCCAGTGCTATGTCAGTTTTTTTTTTGTGTGAAGCATTTCATTAGTTATTCTGTCAATTCCTGAAGCTGTATTTTTTTTTTTTACTAATACCTTCAGTACAGGCTGAATATTTTCTTTCACTACCATCACTTCTTGATCATATACTACCACTTTAAATACTTTGCCAATCAAATCCATGGAGGGTTGAATCAATTTGTTAGGTTTCTGGATGGTTTGTCTTGGTTCTTGCTTCTCAATGATAAAAGAATTCACACAATGGAGGCACTTTTGTCAAAACAAGTAATTCTTATGAGGGAAGGGGAAGCTTCAGGTAAGACCATCTCAGACAGTACACACTATCCCTGGAAAGCACGCAAGGCCACGTGGCAGGGTACATGCAAAGTTTGCAATTGAAAATGGCCACTTCAGGGGAGCATGAAGAATCATGTGAAAAATGGCCAGAAAGTGGAGTCCACAGAACCAAAAGAGGAGTCCTGGAGCCAAAAAAGAGGAGCTATCCTGCCCTCTTACCTGCAAGAGAGCACCTGGAGAGAGGCAAGGTCTGCCCTCAATCTACTTGTTCCCTTCTATGCCCACTTGGCAGAGTGCAGTGGTTGGCGGTATTGGCAGACCTTGTTGACTGAGTTTAGATGCTGCCTGTAACATTGACCTATGAAGGTTGACCTTCACCTGTGGCGAGGTAGCCTAAGTCTGTGCATGCTCAGTTTGGGATGGATCAGCGGCTGCTTTGCACTGTCTCTATAGGTAACTCATGTGTGTCGGCTTCCTCTCCCACCCTTTTCTTGTGGCACGGCCAGCTAATGTTTGTTTACGGTAGGCATTTGGTGGAGATAACTCCCTTTATACCCAATCTATCTACTTGTCAAATTCTTTTAAGATATGCTGAGTGTATTTTCTCCTTTTAGTTTTCTGACTTCAGGTCTTTATATATTGCATTATAATGCTTTATTTTGTCTTCTCGAGCTTTCCTTTGAAAGTGTTTTGGGTTTCAGTTCTGCTATTTCATCATTTTTTGCATTTGCTTTATTGACTTGATATCCAAGAGCATGTCTTCTGACATCTACTTGGTCTTTTTTTTTCCTGTCTTTTTCTTTTTTTGCTTTCTTTATGGATGTTGTTTTTGATAGCTCACAATACATCTAGTCTTTGGTCATTAGTGTTCAATGGATCAAGTCTTTTAGAAGATTTCTCAATAGAATTCTTTTTTTTTTTTTTTTTTTTGGTTTTTGGGGCATCACTGCTCTCCGGCGGTGGGAGTAGGAGGCCCAGCCCCACTGCTGGAATTGAACCTCCGTCCCAGTGGGCCGCAGTCCCGCGCACAACCACTATGACACCGGGGCTCAGCCCTCAATAGAATTCTTGAGGACATTTCTATATGCAGGTGAAATGTACTTATGGGTGTATTTAAAAAAAAAATTATTTTGGGGGGGGGGGCATCACTACCCTCAGGTGGTGGGAGTAGGAGGCCCAGTCTTTGCTTTGTGGAGCTGGAATTGAACCTCCATCCCAGTGGGCTGCAGTCCTGCGCACAACCACTATGACACCGGGGCTCAGCCCAACTTATGGGTATATTTTGGCATCATGGACCTATTTGAATTTTCTTCAGCTTCAATTTGAACTTGTAAATGAGCAATTGATGCTCTGTTCTAGTTAGTTCCTGACCTTGTTTTGGCTGACACTGAGTCTCTCCATTGTCTCTTCTCACAGACATAATCTGTCTGATTCCTATGCATTCCGCCTGGTGAGATTCACATGTATAGTTGCTGTGCATTTTGTTGAAAAAAGGCATTTGCATTAAAGAAACCATTGCCCTTACAAAACTTTATCCTGCAATCTCCAGTTTTGTTCCTTTCCTCTCTGTTTTCAATTCCAATCACCAATAATCTTGATTATTGTTTGCATGGCTTATCAATTTCAGACAAAAGAAGTTGGTTAAAGTCTTCTATTTCTTTATCATGAGCTTTGATGGAATACGAATTTGAACAGTAGTTGTGATCTTTTTTGTAGTCATATACATATTGTTGTATCACAGATAGCATTGTATTTCAAGATAGATCTTGAAGTCTTTTTTTTCAATTTTTTTGGGCATCACTGCCCTCGGGTGGTCGTGGGAGCTACCCAGCGCTGCTCCTGAGAGCCACTGCTGGATTTGAAGCGCCAAGCCCATGGGCCGCAGTCCTGCGCTCAACCAACTACGCCACCAGGGCTCTGCTAAAATGTTCTTTTTTGTAATGAATAAAACTTCATTCATCTTGAACTCATCATTCCTGCCATAGTATAACTGTAGGACTACCTCATTAAAAATGCCAATACGGGTACATTTCAGTTCACTAATGCCTAGAATATTGATCATAGTGGGTTCCATTTCATTTTTGACAACTTTCAAATACTCTAGTTTTATATTTTGTACATTCCATGTTCTGATTATTAATGGATGTTTTCAGCAGTTTATTTTCATTCTGAGTGGTACTCCATTAGCAGGCAAATGTCTTCAAAGCTTACTCTAAGTCAACTTTACTTTGAGGAGATAACTTTTACTCAGTCCAAATATATTTTGAGTGCCTTTGAAACTGAAAAGTTCATCTTCTGGCACTTGATCAAACAATGTTCCACCATGATATTCAAGATTTTAGTGGTCAGTTCCTTTGAAGTGGACAGTCTACTTAATCATTGATTCTACATCTGGAGGCTCTGCTGAAACCTGTTCACCATGGGTGATGTTGCTGGTATTTGAAATGCTGGCTGTGTAGCTTCCAGGAGAGCAACACATAAGTCACTGCAGTTCAACAGATAGACAGATGAATGGTGGTCGTGCCTCAAATAGAGCAGGAAATGTGAGGAATGGCGCTGGCACACTTCCACGGATTGGTTATGGGGAGGGGACCTACTGCTCACAGGTGGTACTGAAACAGGCAGGAAGATGATAATAAATGCCCTACGAGTCTTCTCTCTTCCCAGCGCTCTGGTTAATATGGAACATTCATTCTGTGTGGCTGCGTTAGGCCAGGTTGAGTAGAGAAACAAATCCAAAAATAAATAAATAAAAAGGGCTGAGCCCCGGTGGCGTAAGTGGTTGAGTGCGGAACTGCAGCCTGCGGGCTTGGCGGTTCAAATCCAGCAGCACCTGGGTAGTGCCCACAACCACCAGAGGCAGTGATGCCCCCCTCCTCCCCACACACAAAATAAAATAAAGCAAACAAGTCCAGAGACACTCCTATGTGAATAAGAAAGAACCTAATATCAAGAAGTAATTATCTTGGCCTCAAGACCTCTAATCATTTGCTCTACCAGATAAAACTGCATGTGTTTCTTTGAGACCACCAGCTATCCTAAGGAAAATTTTGAAGGAAACCAGCGGCTAGAATGCTTCCTTAGTCTTTCATCCCTCTACCCAGGACTGCTACGGTCCTTCACCAGAGAGTTTCCTCTGGCTTCGCCCTGCCCAGACATAGTTCATCATCTTTCAGGTCCTACCATGTGCACTCATGCTCCATCTCCCTTTCGCTGTGGCAAGATAGGCTGGGTGGTGTGCTCAGCTTGGCCAGTGGACGAGGCCAACCCTCACCTTCATTGCACCAAAGCAGCTTTCATGTGAGCCCCTGACTGGCAAACATGTTAGTCTCCAGTGGCTCCAGTTGTTGGGGGAGGGGCAGGGAGGAAAAGGAGGTGGGGGAAAGGAAGTGGTGGTAACAGACTCAGGGACAAGGGAACAACAAATGATCCAAAATCGGTGGGGAGGAGGGTGTAAGAGAGAGACCTGGTAGGGCTTGATCAAGAGCAATGTAACCGAGAGGAATAACTGAAGGCTGAGCATGATAGGGAGATAAGACGAAAGTAAAAGAAAATAGAAGAAAGAACTAGGAGGTAAAGGGCATTTATAGAGATCTAAATATAATCATGTACATAAGAAAAAAATATATATTTTTTGGGGGGGGCATCACTGCTCTTAGGTGGTGGGAGTAGGAGGCCCAGCCCCACTGCTGGAATTGAACCTCCGTCCCAGTGGGCCACAGTCCCGCGCACAACCACTATGCCACCAGGGCTCAGCCCAAGAAAATATATTTTTATATGATAATGGGGAAATGTATTTGTGTGCATATAAACTATATTTTCATATGTACATGATTATATGTACATTAAGACAAAATGGTTGCATAGGCAAATGCGGTTATACCTAAAAGTCCACTTGTAATCCATAAATCCCTCTTCAGACTCATGAAGCCACATGTAATGACGCTGGAAAATCACAGGCCGCTGGGTGCAGAGTCTGTGGATCCAACAGCAGCTAATGTGCCTGCAGGACTCGTGCACATCTCAGTATGGCTTGTGGCACACCTGCATGAGGGAGAAGGCCAAAAGAGGGGGAAGTTCCCAGGACCCTCCTTATGAAGAGGTCAGGCTCACAAGGAGGCACCATCAGGCTGTGATCCGATTGACAGGCTAGACTCCACCCCTACACTTCAAGTTGACATGAAATTAGGTAACATGACAATAGCTGATCTTTCTAGGGCAGGGAACAGTACAGAGAATGAATGAAGAGTAAGGGTACAAAGGAATGTTATTTAATGTTGTGTACATTCTCCTTTTAAAATAGGTCATTAAAACCTCCGAGCAAATTCCAAGTAGGAGGAATGTAAATGCATTTCTCGAACAGATAAGCTTTTCAGAACCTCAGTCTGTCTAAACCCTGACAGACTAAGTAATTATGGGAATAATGATATGTGAGGTCTGCAGATCCCCTGGCTGGTGAAACTTGTTAACATGCCCTCTGTTAACCCAAAGGTTGGAGGATCAAGCCCACTCAGAAATGACTCAGCAGAAAGATTTGATCTGAAAAATCAGCCTTTGACAACCCTGGTGTTCATAGTTCTTGGACACACATGAGGCCACTATGAGGACAAACTGTGGCTAATGGTATGATAAGTGAAGTGAAGCATTAAGGGAAAGCTCTCTGATTGCTACAGTATGCTGCATATTATATCTTGAGATAGATAATTAGTATTCTAGATAAAAAATAAAGTGCTTGCATAAATTCTCAAGCTTTTTTGCTCCAGAGGAATTAAATGATCAAATTAAAGTCTGGAAAAAAATATGTGTACTTTCTAACTTGAAAGATTAAGAATCTGAGTAATATTGGAGGGCATTTTAGAAGTTTGTGATAAAGAGAAAAGACAGAGTTAACTCTTTCCTACTCCTACATCCTGAGATGAAAAGCTGCAATTTTAAATCTGTAATTTGTGCTAACGATTTAAATTAGTTAGAGAAAATTAGCATTCAAATAGTAGGGTCTCATTTTCTACCTAGACAGTTTCCTAAGTGGAAAATAAAACATTTATTTTAGGCATGGAAATTTTGCTCAGAGGAGAAATCTTCTACCAGAAAGAATGAGTGTATATAAATATATTTGCAGAAACCATAAGACTCCCCAAGTGAAATATACCAACCCTCCAAACTCCAAAAAAAACAAATCTTTTTTGTTTTGTTTTGTTTTTTTGGTTTTTTTTGGGCATCACTGCTCTCGGTGGTGGGAGTAGGAGGCCCAGCCCCACTGCTGGAATTGAACCTCCGTCCCAGTGGGCCGCAGTCCCGCGCACAACCACTACGCCACCGGGGCTCAGCCCCAAAACAAATCTTTTCACTTGTAATCTTCTCACATTTAAGATGAACTTAATAAATAAAGCCAAGATTTATAGATAAATTAAGCCAATTTTTTACTAATAATTTTCTTTCTAACATCACCTTATGCACAAAAGGGAAAAAATATCGTCTGTGCTCGTAGAAATTGGCAGAACTCCAATTAAAAATATGTGATAACATAATTAACTGCTTCAGAATGTTTGTGCTAATAGCTAGGTGGGACCAACATTATTCTCTTTACTTGGGTAAAATTCTCATAGGACTTTGTTGTTGTTTTAATTTTATGTTAAATGCTTTTAGTACAAAAGCAGCAATATAGTTACACTGGGAAAGCTAATCCTTTTCTGGTGGAATTTTTTCATTTTAAAAAGAAGTTCACTGTGACTCTATAGGACAGAGAACTACTCTGTAGGATTCCTTTCTAACTTTTCATTGTGAATTCACTGCCACCAAGTCAGTGGTTACTCGGAGCAATCCCTGTGGGTTTCTGAGACTGTCACTGTCTGCAGGAATAGAAAGCCCAGTCTTTTTTTCTGAGGGAATGCTAGTCATTTAGAACTGGTAACCATGGGTTTGCAGCCTAATGCATAACCACTAGGTAACTGTTTACAGAATAGATACTAGTTTTATATTCAGTAATTCATGTACATTCAATTCCCATTGCAATCCCCAGCGTGTACCATCACTTAGCCCCCTTCCTTCTTGTCTTTCTTGTTTTCATTCTTCCTTTCCTAACCCTCTGGACTTTGCCCTCAGGTAAGTGCTGTTTTTAAATGGTTGATGACTGTAATCTCATGTAGAGGTGAGTCCGGTTTCACCCCCTTAGGGTAAGGACCATAAGATTATGGGGTTCCAAGCAATAACTAAACTCACTTTGATAGAGTCACTGCTGACCCACCACCACCACCACTGCCACTGCACACACACTTTCCATGGGCTTCTAAGGATGTAGCTATTTATTGGAAGTAGGAAGCCCAGTCTTTCTCCCGTGGAACTGCTGGTCCCACCAGTCTCTATTTGACCAATATGCGGTTGACCAGAGAAACAGATCCAGGGACACCCATGTGTGTAAGAGAGAGCTTTATATAAAGGAGCAATTGTATATGGATCAAACATCCCAGCTCAGTCTAGATCAAGTCCTTCAGTCCGATATTAGCCTACATGTCTGATCCCAGTTCATATATTCCTCTTTTGACTCGGGCACATGCAATGATGCTGAAAACAGGAAGATCATACGCCAGGGGGTGAAAAGTCTTGTGGACCAGTGGTGGTGGAAGCATCTCCAGGGTTGGCTGCGATCAGTGTGGCTCCACGTCGCTTATCAGCAGGAATTTGTAGCAGAAAGAGAGTATGGGCCGCTACCGCCCTGACCCAGTCCACGTGCCAGCACCCCACTGCCAACAACTCTGCTGCCATGGAGGACATGAAGAGGACAGCACCATGGAGAACTTCGCAGAGGATTCCAAGGTGAACGCAAGCAAGAATCAGCAGGACGACGGGGAGATGTTTATCAGAGGCTTGAGCTGGGGTACAAGCAAGAAAGCCCTGGCTATCTTTTGCGATTTTGAGAGGTTGTTGACTGCACAATTAAAACAGATCCAGTCACTGGCCGCTCAAGAGGATTTGGATTTGTGCTTTTTAAAGATGCTGCTAGCGTTGATAAGGTTTTGGAACTGAAAAAACACAAACTGGATGGCAAATTGATAGACCCCCAAAGAGCCAAAGCTTTAAAGAGGAAGGAACCCCAAAAAAGGTTTTTGTGGGTGGATTGAGCCCAAATACTTCAGAAGAACAGAGTAAAGAATATTTTGGAGGCTTTGGAGAGATTGAAACTTCCGAAGTTCCCATGGATACAAAAATGAGATACCGATGAGAGAAGAGGATTTTGTTTTATCACATACACAGATGAAGAGCCAGTAAGGAAACTGTTAGAAAGCAGATCTCGGGCTGAGCCCCGGTGGCGTAGTGGTTGTGCGCGGGACTGCGGCCCACTGAGATGGAGGTTCGATTCCAGCTCCACGGAGCAAAGGCTGGGCCTCCTACTCCCACCACCTCAGGACAGTGATGCCCCCCCCAAAAAAAAAAAAAAAAAAGAAAGCAGATCTCACCCAATTGGTTCAGGGATGTGTTAAATCAAAGTTGCACAGCCCACAGAGGTATACAGGCAGCAGCAACAGCAGCAGAAGGGAGGAAGAGGTGCTGCAGCTGGTGGTTGAGGTGGTGCTAGGGGTCGTGGATAAGGTCAGGACCAAAACTGGATCCAAGGGTTTAATAACTATTATGATCAAGGATATCGAAATTACAATAGTGCCTATGGCAGATATGATTATACTGGGTGTAACTATGGAAACTATGGATATGGACAGGTATATGCAGACTACAGTGGCCAACAGAACACATACGGCAAGGTAGCTCGAGGGGGAGGCAATCGCCAAAACCATACCAGCCATACTAAAGGGGAGGCCATTGGAGAAAACAGGAGGAGGTGCTAAA
>PVJH01043516.1:0-13563 GCA_004026705.1 Nesogale talazaci | reverse complement strand
GTACATACTAGTGAGAGTCCTTTCTTACATCACTTGTTAGTCTACCTTGTGCGAGCTATGATTTCACATTCTAGGATTATGATGTTAGTCTGCCTTGTGCTGCCTATGTTGCACATGGTTCTCAGGAAGGAAGGAGTCCAGGGGCGGTGTCAAGTACGCCCTGGACTGACCGCTCACCTGCAAGGCCAGCATTTCAAACACTCCAATTGTTCCTGAGGAGAATGAGAGGACTGCCTGTTCCTGGAAAGAGTGGCAGCCTCCGTACCCCGGAACAGAGTATTGGGGGTTCTTGAGAGCTGGCAGAGAGAGAGAGAGAGAGAAAGAGAGAGAGAGAGAGAAATTGAAGGCAAACTCGTTCAGACATGTTAGCATTATCTTGATCTTGCTTTCCCTCACAGACCTGATTACGAAGTCTGATGCTGAACTGAAAACAATAAAAGGATGATGGGAAGGAGAATCTGGACACCCCCCTGGGAGTAAGGGCTGGTGTATTGGTAGAAAGAGCTAGGATCTCTTCTCCCAGGGCTGTCCTGGCTTCTTGCCTTGTTAGTTAGTGACTATGTGTCAGGCCTCTAACCACAAGCTCAGCAGTTCAAAACCACCAAACAACTCCGGGGAAGAAAGTGAGGCTTTCCATCCCCATAAAGAGTTAGAGTCTCCGAAACGCACAGGGACAACTCTACTCTGTCACAGAGGGTGGCTATGAACCAGGATGCCAGCGAGTTTAGGTTATTATTGTTATTGTTTATGGGCCGTCTAAAACCCGGCAGAAGAATCATGTTAGAATTGATGTGTCCAGCACAGTCCCTGGTGATGAAAATGCCTTTGACTGGGAGTTCTGCCATTTTCTCTTCCTTCCTTCTTGGCTTCAGCACTGGGAGGCTTGCTGGCTTTCCTGCCTTCAGTCGTGTTCTCTTCTCTCTGCAGGGTTGGGACCACGGGCCTTAACTCCCGATACAGCAGGATGCCTGCACTGTTCTCTGCTTCTGCCGTCCTCATGCACACTGCCCTGTGGACAGAGACCAGCAACTCCTGCTGGAAATGTCCTCCGGGGACAAGAAGAGGCTGGCAGCATTCCCTTCCCCCACACGCAGAGCCCACAAGGAGACCTGGGACACAGGTGCTTTCTCCTGCTTTCTCCTGCGTCTAACGTGGCTGCTCCTGAGAATGCTCTGCTGGCCTGGCCCAAGTCAGCACACGTTGTTGCTGTCATGGCTACAGCACCTGCTGCGATGCTTGTTGTGACTGCTTGTCGGGATGCTTGCCATGGTCCTGCTGCTGGCCTTTGCGAAGGCCCTGGGGGTGTGGTGTTTGGAAGAGAGTGTGTGCTTCCATAAACACAGTAAGGCGGAGACCGTGCTGTAACCCCCAGGGTAACCCCAATGGGAGGCTCCAAACTGCTCTAGGGCCCTATGAAAGAGAGCCACATAAAGTAGGGAAGTCCCAGCTGAAACTCAGCGGCTCATCATGAGAAGAAGCTTTGGGGTCAAGTCCAAGTTTTGGTTGGATGCAGAGATCCCCTCTCCGACACTCCTCCCACCCTTCTCTCCGAAGGTGACCCCAGTTGTACTCAAACAGCCCTGGTGCCAGGAAGAAAATGAGGACCCGTCACCAGGGAGCACCCTTATACGGTGGGTCTCCACTGGCATGGGTTCTCCTTTCTGTAGACTCGAGGAGTGAGCCCGCAGGCCCGGGGAAAGATAGGCATTTTACGTGCTGAGAACCGTGAGCAAATAGTGTGCCCCCCCCACACACACACACAAAGTGTTTTGCGTGCCACTGAGCTATACAAGCACATCCGTGTGTGGCAGTTGCAGGGAGACGTTATGAATATAACGTCAAATATAGGAAAGACTGTCTAATAAGTCCATGTTGGACTGCTGACGGCAAGGTCGGTTGTTTGGCGCCATCACTGGCTCCATGGAAATACGAGGAGGCTTTTTCTTCCCACAGAGAGTCTCAGAAACCCACTGGGACAGATCTGATCCACGCTGTCCTACAGGGCTATTATGAATTAGCATCAACTCAATGGCAGTCAGTTTGCATTGGGGATTTCGAGGCTCTAATAGTTTTAAGTGCCCCACAACATATCACGTTGTCCAAATTGGGAATCGATTGGTCAGGAAGTTTGAGAAGACATAGCATTTGGTGCGAGAGTAGAGGGGCTGAACCGATAGGAATCTCTGAAGTTGAACCTTGACAAAAACACACTCTGGACAAGCACTTCCTCAATTAGTTGGTGGCCCCCAAATGGTGGCCCTTTGGCCCTTGCCCGCGCCGGTGCAATGCACTTTCCAGATGAGTCTGAAAGGCACCCCCTGAACACTCGTCAGCACTGGTTTTTCCGTTGCTCTCCAAAGCACCTTGATCCCCTGTCCTCAAATAACACAGTTCCTGCTGGGTTGTTCTTGTAAGCTTCTTGTCCTCCACTTGTGCCCAGCTGGGCAAGTCTGGTTACTCTGTCACCCTCCACTGGGGCCTTGGGAGGTGAATAAGATTGCTGCAGTTCAAAAGACGCTCCTGTGCATCTGAGCGGGGCAGCGGGCACAGCTGGAGGTTCAAAGAACAGCGGGTAGAAAACGGTCGTGGAAATGTACTTTGGCCGAGCCCTGGTGGCGTAGTGGTTGAGTACGGGACTGCAGCCCACAGGGTTGACGGTTCAAATCCAGCAGCAGCTCTCCAGGAGCAAGGCTAGGCTTCCTACTCCCACCAGGGCAGTGATGCCACAAGAAAAAAAAAGGACATGTACTTCTAGGTCATTGATGGACATTTTGTTTAGGTAACTGAAAGGAGACATCCTGCAGAGAAGTGCACGTGGGAGATGAGGCAGAAGGCACAGGGAACAAGAGTGTGAGCCCCGGGGCCCAGCCAGATACCACGCAGACTCCTAAGCAAGTGAGGTGAGTCGAATCAGTTGCAATGCACAGCAAGCCTCCACAGGACAGAAGGAAACTCCACCAGATCCGCAGTCATCCTAACAGTCGCTCTCATGTTTCAGCCCTTCGATGCAGCCGGTGTGTCAAGCCGTCTCGGTGAAAGGCTCTTCTGTGGTCCAGCCGCTTTATCAAGCATGGCTTCGTCCTCCAGGGACGGGGCTCTCCTGGTAGCACGTCCAAGTGCATGAGGGAAAGTCTTGCCATCTTGATGTCTAAGGAGCTTCTGGCTGGATTTCTTCCCAGGCGGCTCCTGCTTCCGGCAGTCTGTGGTACTTCAGCACGCTTCTCCAGCACCATTTCTCAAACACACCCAGGCTCCTCGGGCTTCCTTCTTCAGAGTCCACTTGTGCCTGCAAGGGATGGGATGGGTCAGGTGCACTTTTGTCCTCAATCTCCTTGCTTTTCAATACTCGGAAGAGGTCTTGTGCAGCACATTTACCAAATGCAACACGTCCTGTGGCCCCTTGACTGCTGCTGCTATGAACACTGATTGTGGATCCAAACGAGACCAAGTCCATGACAACTTCTACCTTTTCTCCAGTGAGCATGAAGCTGCTTATTGGTTGAGCTGTGCGGATTTCAGTCTTCTTTACACGGAGTTGTATCCGTAATGAAGGCAGCAGTCCTTGATTTTCTTCATCAAATGCTTCAAGTCTCACCTTCAACAAGCAAAGGTGTGTCATCTGCATATCACATGAATAAGCTCTCCTAAAGGGTTGCCCAAACCTGCCCATTCTACCTCGGCTCTATTAATGCCATATATTGATAATCATCTCATCGTGTCTCAGTTCACAATCCTTTAGTGGCTCCCTCAAACCCCTAAACCAAACCCACTGTCACTTCCACTCATAGCAGCGCTATGGGACAGAGTCGAACTGCCTTCCTAGGGTTTCTGAGGCTGCGGTCTTTGCAGAAGCAGACTGTCTCATCTTCTCTAGAGCAGCCAGAGGTTGGGACTGTTGACTTATGGATTAGCAGTCTAATGCTTTAACCAATGCACCACCAGTACTCCTTAATGCTATTCTAGAACAACTGTGTGCTCTCCCTGGCTCCCTGTTATCTATCAAATATGCATATACAAATCCCTCATGGTAGCAGATAAGGCCTTTCCACCTCCCTGCCTGATATTACTTCCCACAAGGTCCCTCTTGCATGCTTCACACCAAGGACCCTTAAAATTAAGGACCACATAGCCCAGCAGTGTCTGCGAGCCCCTGTGGCCACATCTCATGCCTCCTCCCTCTGAATCTACACCACAGTCCTGCCACCGCAGCCCTCTCAATCTGGTTTTATGTCACCGTGTGCTCGTGTATTCTTTTCCTCACTGTCTTGTTCCAGCCACATAGTTCATAATGGGAGGGTCGCATTCCTGGACCCGTGTGGACAGCTCTAAGATCTGAGACCTCTTCCCTCAGTGACCCAGCCACATTTTGAACACTCCTCATGGACTTGGGTCAGCAGCATGATGTCAGACAGCGTGGGACTGGGGCTGGTGAGTGGGATGGGTGCACGCTTCCCAGCATAGCCTAACCCAAGGCCTAGGCCACACCAATAGCTTCAACACATATCACCCTCTCCATTCCAGCACTCATAGACCCCACGTCCCAGTCCACTGTGGGACACATGCCTCCCTTTCTCTGCCTGGCCTGCTGACACCACATAATATCAAAATGACCAATCGGGAGCTCTCCACTAGCCCCATAACTCTACCTACAAGAACTTATGCTTCATCGACGGGTACACACAAAAGTCACGTATGTACAAACGCTGCAAGTTTTCCATCTAAAACAGAGGTCAGTTCAACCTGCTTTGTCAGTAGTGATTAGCGGGAGAAGAACCACATTCACAGAAGTTGGAACTGACTCAGCCACACCTGACAGCATAAACGTGAACGTGATTACTTACTATCTCCACAGATTTGATGACCCTTTTCAGAGACCAGATGATTCCTGAGACCCTAGCATATGCATCATGGGACCCTTCACAGAAAGGCAGCTGCCACAGCCTGAGACTCTCAGTCCTAGAGAGGTGGCTTGTCTGTCCTTTGCCCACTCTGCCACGTCCCTGCGGACACACAGTGTGGACACCTAGGGGCACAGCCCCTGCCGCCAGACTGCCTGCATGTGGAGTCTTCTCTGCACTTCTTAGTCTCATGACTTGGGAACTTCGCTTGGCCCAGGCCCGCCAGTTTGTTCCGGCGGTAGTTGGGGCTTTTTGTTCAGATGGATATGGTACTTGTACAGACTCCAGGAACCGCTGCATTGAGTTGATTTCCACTTCGAGCAACCCTATCGGGTGAAGTAGCACTGCCTCTGTGGGCATCTGTGACTTTGAATCTTTATGGCAGTAAAGAGGCTCGTCTTTCTCCCTAGGGTGGCTGGTAGTTTCAAACTGCAGACCTGTGCTTAGCAGGGGCTCCTGGGTGTGTTAATGTACTCAGCATGGAGATGACGGTGCCTCTCTGATGTCAGGTAGAGAAAAGTGGGAGGCAACACTCTCCTCTGTAAGGATCACAACGCTTGGATTCGGGTCAAGTCATTGGGCATCTGCAGATCTGTATCTGTGGCAGGAGACACTAGGGTCCCCTCCATCCCACTCCCAGGTCTCCCTGCCCCGTCTTCCTTCGCCTACCTGCAAGGCGCCCCTTGTTCCTCTGATAGGTGGGCACACAGTCGTCTACCACAGGCTGTCTTTGTTGCCTCAGAACCCCAAGAGAGAGGGAGGGAGCCGGAGAGAGTGAGGATAAGGGGAGAGTATCAATTACTGACCACCCAGCCAGTAGTGCCAGAGAGCTGTGGCACGTAGACCCTGGCCACTCCTTCCACCTCGGGCGCAAACCAGAGGGCCTACAGCTGGGAGAGCCCCCTCCCCAGCCTGACAGCCCATCCAATGAAACTTCTGCCTTTGGATACCAGGACTCCGCTCCATTCAAGCAATGGCTCTGTTCTCTCAGCTCCAGGTAGGCCTGCCTGGGGCTGTTGTTAACCCTCCCCTGCCCATTGTGACCTGTCGACACCACCCTCTCCTTTGTCCTTGTCCTCCCAGTGCTGTCCCATCAGGTGGCAACTTGGGCCACCGCAGTCCAAGGATGTGCAGACCATGGCCGATTCCTCTGAGGTGGCGAGGAAGGGACCTGTGGACAGAAGTGACTGGCAGGAAAGCACGAGGAAGCGCTCCCTTCTTCTGCAGAAAGCCGGTGTGCTGCCACATCACACAGCCTCCCTAAGTGTCAGAGATGTTGGAGGGAAGCATAGAACCCAGGGCATGAAAACAGAAACCTCACTCCACCAGTGACCCTGGGGGAGAAGACTCAGACTGCATGCTGGCGCTAGGAATGGCCATCTTACGAGGGCTGGAGAGGGCCTGGGCCTGACAGTCAGCAGATGTCAGGCCACAGAGGGCTTTTACGTGAGAGAGGAGCACCTCCAAAAAGAGAGATTTTATAAAGAGGTCTCTAGTGACTTCTCATAGAGCCAGTGACTTTTTTTTAAATCACTTTATTGGGGGCTCTTACGGCCCTTATCACAATCCATCCATCCATCCTGGGGTCAAGTACATTGGTACCTATGCTGCCATCATTTTCAAAACATTTTCTTTCTACTTCAGCCCTTGGTATTATTTCATTTTCCCCCTTCCCCAATCTCCCTCCTGAATCCACAATAATTTATCAATTTTTTCCCCTGTCTTACACTGACAAGTGTCTCTCTTCACCCACTTTTCTGTTGTCCACCCCTCTGGGAGGGGGTTATATGGAGATCATTGTGATCAGTTACCCCTTTCTCTGCCCACCTTCCCCTTTCCCTTCTGGTATTGCCACTCTCATTAAAGGTCCTGAGGGATTTATCTGTCCTGGATTCCCTGTGTTCCCAGCTCTTCTCGGTCTAGCCAGATTTCTAAAGTAGAACTGGGATCATGATAGTGGGAAGGGAAGGAAGCACCAAAGAGCTAGAGGAAAGTTGTGTGTTTCATCAGTGCTATATTGTACCCTGCATGGCTTGTCTCTTTCCTGTGACCCCTCTGTGAGGGGTTGTTCAGTTATCTACAGATGGGTTTTGAGTCTCACTCTGCCCTCCCCCTCATTCACATCAATGTAATTTTTGTTCTGGGTCTTTAATGCCTGATACCTGATCCCATCGACAGCTCATGATCACACAGGCTGGTGTGCCTCTTCCATGTGGGCTTGGTTGCTTCTCAGCCAGATGGCCACTTGTCGGTGCAATGTGATCCATGAGCAGGCTGTTAAAATGGTCCAGAGGAGAGAAGGCGGCCTGATTTGGGGTGGTCATTGGTGAGTAGAAGAGCCGACAGGTCAGACTCAGGAACCCCACAAGGGTGAGATCCACAGTAGACGGGAAGGGGTGATGAAAGCATGGGTCTTGGAGGCTGGTGTTGCCACCAACATGTATTTTACACCCGCAATTATTTTCTAAGCAGTTATCTTTTTATTTCACCCGCAATTATTTTCTAAAGCAGGTCCCCACCAAAGAACACTTGCTTTTAAAAGATCATTTTTTTAAAGTGTAGGTTTAAAACAGAAACATAAACGCTATCTTTTGGAACATTAGAAATACGAAATATTTATAACAAATTGTAGGAAGAGATGAAATGTAAAACACATGGACATTACAAAACACTGGAAGAACTGGGGGAGGGTCTCAAGCCTGAATGTCTCATGGACAGCCAAAAACACACACGGCTCTTCGTGTGACCTGAGGTACTCAGGAAGCTCAAGCCTAGCTCTGTAACTCAGTCCTCTGACAGCTGGCTTCTCCTGCCACTGTGCAGCTTTGGTCTGACTGGCAGCAAGAGGCTCATCCAGCTCATGTACTGAAGTCTGCTGTCTGTTTCCAAAGGTTCTGGCAGAATGAGACAGGTAAATTCATCTTCAAAGTCCCCTATCTCAGAATGATAGATGATAGATGTGACGGTAAATTGAAGAATGATAGATACTTCCTTGAAGAATGGTTTTGGATAAAATACTCAAGGTAAGTAAGTAAAAAAATGATGCTTTGTATGGATTTAGGTTTTGTAAACATAGTTACAGACCTACCTGAAAGAGATTTGAGAGAGTATTTTGAGGGCGCTCAGTCTTCTTGTTCAAAGAAGGAGGGTGTGGCCAGTCACATGGGCCTGTGTCACATATGGGCGTCTGGTTTAGGGATGTCATCAGCCTCCTTGAATCCAGCTAAGGGTCACACCTCCCGAGGGCCAAAGGAAGAGGGAAAGCGGGTGTCTCCCACAGATCCCAGGTGGGCTCCCTCCCCGTCCAGGAAGCAGCATGCCCAGGGAAGCGGCCTTCTCCTTGGTCCAGCAATCTCCAGGATGAGTTGGGCACGACGATCCATTTACTCGGTTGCTACTGATCCATTTACTCAGTTGCTACTGTGCTTTCGGCTTCTGGGAAATAGTTTGTGCTGGCCCCGGTGATCAGATTGATTTTTGTTGTTCCTTGAGTCCTGACTAAGAGAAAATTGATAGTGGGCTGGAAGAGGCCTGTCAGAGAAGGGACCTGATCTTGTCAGTAGATAAGTGGTCTCCGGCAGAGAAATCTGAGCTGCCATTCATGCTTGCATCGACAGACGTGGGGGTCGGTCTGCCAGGACCAGTCTCGAGACTGTCCGTCCCTTTTGTGTCACGCCCCCCTTCTACTGGAAATAAATTTCCCACCTGCTTCCCTGCCTCAGGCACAAGGATGTAACAGAGATGGAACCCCCTGCTGCCATCTTCATTTAAATGTCTTTATTTCAGGTCACTGACAACAAGTTTTCTCAGATGGTCATATCTTATTTTTTTTAATGTAAACTGAAAACATTTTATTTGTTTGTTTGTTTACCTTCTAAGAAGTAGAGGCTATTCTCAGAGTGTTCTACACTTGACTGGTTTATAAGAAGCTATTGATTTAGATAAGAAGTTATCGATGTTCCATAATGCTCACCTTCCCGACACAATCACTAAAGACAAACGTGTACATAAGCAGACGTGGTGAAGAAAGCTGATGGTGTCCGGCTAGCAAAAGATGTAGCATCTGGGGTCTTAAAGACTTGAAAGTAAATAAGTGGCCATCCAGCTCAGAAGCAACAAAGCCCACGTGGAAGAAGCACACTAGCCTGTGTGACCACGAGGTGTCAAAGGAATCTGTTATCATGCTTCAATGAACTAAAAATCATAACCTTGCAGGACCACCTTCCTGATATGAGTGCTGAACACAAATGTGTGCATAAGCAAATGTGGTGAAGTAAGCTGATGATGCCAGGCTATCAAAAGATATAGCGTCTAGGGTCTTAAAGACTTGAAAGTAAATAAGCAGCCATCTAGTTCAGAAGAAGCTTCACATGGAAGAAGCACACCAGCCTGTGTGAGGTGTCGAAGGGGTCAGGTGATCAGGCATCAAAGAACTAAAAATTACATCATTATAAATAAGGGGGAGTTCAGATTGGGGACCCAAACCCCATCAGTAGGTGAAGTGATGTCCCCTTACAGAGGGGTTGCAAGGAGGAGACGAGTCAGTTAAGGTACAGACAGTGTAGCAACAATGAAATATGCAACTTTCCTCTAGTTTTCAAATGCTTCCTCCCACCCACTATCATGATCCCAATTCTACCTGACAAATCCAGCTAGACCAGGGGGTGTACTCTGGAGCTGGAAACCTGGATAATTCAGGACGGATGATCCCTTCAGGACAGGGGAGAGAGTGATGATACCAGGAGGGTGGAGGGAAGATGGAATACAAAGGGGGAACCTATTGCAGGATCTACATACATATAACCTCTTCCCTGGAGTATGGACAATAAGGAAGTGGGTTAAGGGACACATCTGACAGTGATATGATATGATATGATATGACAAAATAATGATAATTTGTAAATTAGTTAGGGTTCATGAGGGAGGGGGAAGGAGGGAAATATGGGGAGCTCGTACTGGGGGCCTAAGTAGGAGCAGGATGTTTTGAGAGTGATGATGGTAACAAGAGTGCAACTGTGGTCTGCCTATAATTGTATGTATTGATCATGATAAGAGTTGCATCAGCTCCCAATAAAATGATTTTTTAAAGGAAGTTATTGCTATATGTGTGTTTTCAGAATGGGCTATTTCTTTAACCCATCTTGCAAATATCAGCTGTGTCGGGGGCTTTCTTAACATGTCAGACTATCACGTAAATAAACCTTCAGAGTTCCGGGGGGAAAAAGAGAGAAAGAAATCGGATGTTGCAGTGACAGTTTGGGGTGAAGCATACTGGTCGGTTTTCTCTCGCCTTTGCACACATCTTCATGTCACTGGAATGGAGTTTTCTACACTGCTAGGCTTTTACCGTGCCCACCGTGGAGCTCATTCCAAGGCACAGGGATTCTCTGGGAAGCCCAGAACTGCTCCCGAGGCTGTCCGAGGCCGCCGACCTTGACGGGGCCAGAGCAGACGCCTCGTCTTCCTCCACGGTGGTTGCTCGTTGCTTCCTTAGCAACCCTCCTTTTCTCTTGTACAGTAAGTATAAAAACTGCTGATGCACTAAGACACATGCTGAGTAGAAAAGAAGTGACCAAGTGCAAATACAGAAGACTGTGAGGATAACAGACGGATCTGAGTTAGGTGCTTGTATTACTTCCTAGTTTCTCCCTAGACTGCTTAACTCCCTCTCTCTTTCCTCCTCCCCATCCTTTCTTCTCTCCTCAGGGTCACCTGGGTGTTTGGGGGAAAGGGGCATGGTGAGGCCAATCAGCCATCTGCCAAGTCCTTTCAGGTTCAGCTGCGGATTCATTCCCCTCTGCTTCCCAGCACCAAATACAGGCTGAGTACTCCCTGCAGGTCATGCGCTGTAGAAATGCTGCTCAGACAGCCCCCCTGATTCAACCCAGCAGCTCGGTAGGGAGAAGTAGACCCCTTTCTAGAAATGGAGACAGTGGGATTCTGGCACTCTCCAAAGAGGACATCACAGACACATGTGGCTTGCCTGGCTCAAAAAGGTGTGCCTTTACATAAGCCTCTTTGTAACTGTAGCTTTCTCAGTTGCATATTTAGAGATACTTTTTATTAATTAGTTGTAATTCTTTTATTATAAGCTCAAACCAAATTCACGCTGCTTCTAGTGACCCTCTGGGACACACTAGCACTGCCCTGTAAGAGTCCCAAGCTTGTGCCTGTCTACGGAGACAGTCGGCCGTATCTTTCTCCCACAGAGCTGCTGGTGGGTCTGCCCCGCCCACTTCTCAGTGACAGCCTGTTTGGTACCTGCTCCAGGACTCTTAGAGCCTCCGTTTCATCTTCTGCCTATAAAATAGGAGTGGGAGTACGTGTATCTATTTCATAAGATCAGTATGAATATCGAGTGAGGTCATAAATGCCAGGCATTTGTTCACATTAAATGGCTTTATAGAGGTGATCTACTATTACATTAATGAGCTTCCATTTCTGTACCTGCAAAGTGATCATGATCATGGCATCGGAGTGGGGGAGGATTGAATAGGGGGACACCTAAGAATTTGGGGAAAACCCGACTCTCCGGAGGCTCTCTGGAGAAAGCAAGTGTCACATGGGCAGTTCGCAAGAGGAAGGCCCTCGACGCAGGCCGTAACTCTAATTAATCTCTGGTTCCACTGCTTCCTGAAAAGGAATGGATGGTAGTCAACATGAAATGCAAAAATGCGCCAGTTTTGCACCCAGAGATGATGAGGGGAGGGGAGTCCCCATAGCCGGCTTCAAGCGTTTTGACTTGTCCGAAGGAAAAGTGATCCCTTCAGGGTGGTCTCTAGAGGGCGGATTCCATTCTCTCCTTCCGTCTTGATGGGAAAATCCCAGGTGAACAAGTTCTCTTTCCATCGCACAATGAGGAGCCCTGTGGCTCAGTGGTTCCGTGTGGGAGTGCCATCTGTGTGGTCAGCAGCTCAAAACTGGGCCAGCCTCTCACAAACAAAGGGTCTGTGGACGCAATTGTCCGGTTTTAATATGTGAAGCTCACAGTAAAGTGGCAGGGAATAGAAAGTTAGGAGAGAGAGTAAAAGGAAGGAGTCAGACACATTTTACGGTCCTATGCTCACCTCAGTCCCCCCTGGGGTCCACGTGGAAGTGGGGGAAGAGAGAGTGGCTTTACTCTATTGGGGCATTTATAGGGAGCCCCAAGACATGCATATCCAGCAGTTACATGTGTCACAGGGTGGATGGTGAATCCAGTAAGGTCCCTGAGCTCCCAGGTGAGGAAACGGAGTACCTGCATTGGGAGAAAGTGGGGGTGGGCGGTGTGGGTGGGGTGGTGGAAAGAGAGACAGGGCAACAGCAACAACAGGACGGGAAGAGACCACAACAGGATGTGGGCTTCTGTAAGGAGATAGAATCAACCATGTGCTTACTTTAAGGCCGCCTAGCTGTTAGGGGAGAATCTGTCAGAACGACATCAAAAGCGGGATAATGTATTTGGACTTTAAGTTAACCTAAGTGGAGGCTTTCCTAGTGTGAAATAGTAGCTTTCCAGACACCCTTTGTCATAAGTCAGGGAACATGGGCCTTGTCATAATTCCCTCGGTGTTAGTTTCACCGCAGGAAATCGCCAGCGTCTCCTGGAGAGAAAGACAGGGCATTTCTGCTCTGGTGAACAGTTACCATAAACAGAAGCCCAAGGGGTCCCTGTGACTCAGCAGAGAGAGTCAAGTGCTTCTCACACTTTAATATGGCCCCAAGTCACCTGGGACCACAGGTTACTAAGCCGATACTCCACACCCTTTCCAGGGCGTTTCATCGCAGGTCTAAGGTAGGTCTGAGAGCTGAATGCCCATAAATGCTGGTGGGGTTGGGGAGCAGACCTAAGAGGCAGCAGCAGGCCACTCTACTGATACAGAAGGAATCGCAGTCTTACGGGTGAGCCTGGCTTGGATGTTAAAATCAGAGTGTAAAATGAAATAATGGCTTTGGTGGAACTATGAGAATGTGGACCGGTGAAAATGAGGGGTGCCCTGAATTCGGTGGGTAGACACAACTAGTAGGGACAGTAGACTCAGACATGACCATGAGGGCCAGGCATCATTCAGCTCTGTGGAAAATATGGATTCAGCTCACTGGCAACTTTTTTTTCAATGATTTTATTGGGAGCTCTTACAGCTCTTAGAACATTCCTTACATCATTTGTAGCTAGTATATTTGTACACATGTTGCCATCTTCATTTTCAAATATTTTCTACATGAGCCCTGGTATAAGCTTCTCTTTCCCCCACCTTTTTTTTTGTATACATAAATTATTTTATTGGGAGTTCATACAACTCCCATTCCAATCAATATATACGTCAATTGTATGCAGAGCACATTTGCACACTTGTTGACATTATCACACTTGAAACATTCTCCCTCCACTTAGGCCTCCAGTACCAACTCCCCATATTTCCCTTCCCTCCCTCTGCCCCGCTGGCATGAACCCTTAATAATTGACACGTTGTTGTTACTTTCTTATATTATACACTGTCCAATGTGTCCCTTCACTCACTGCCCTGTTGTCCGTACCCCAGAAAGGAGGTTATATGTAGATCCCTGAAATTGGTTCCTGTGGGAAGCCGAATGCTGTTCCCATCCCTCAGTGACCCCTTCATTGACCTTTACAGGCAGGTTCCCTTATATAGTAAGATTAAGCCTTTTGTTTAAGTTTGAGTTT
>PVJH01043515.1:0-13837 GCA_004026705.1 Nesogale talazaci | reverse complement strand
AGGGGAGGTGGGGGTGGGGCTGAGAGCTGGTAGGCTGGATGGGACCGGGAATGCGGGCAGCTGCTGGGGAGGGAGCGCTCTCCGCGTCTGGAGGGGCCTCCGGGGGGCCACCAAGGCGGGGGTTCTCAGAGTTCCAGCCGCCGGGAATAGGGGGGGGGTGGTCTCCTGCAAACTGGTGCCACGTCTTGATGACCCTTTCCTCCCTTCTGCACGGTGCCCCCCACCTTCCCTTACTTGGCAAAAACTCGCTGCCCGGCTTATAGCCAGCCACCGCACCGAGCAGCTGACGCCCCGGGGACCCTCTCGGTAGGCGCATTCCCGTGGATGCCGCGGCTCCCCCCACCCCCACACCTTCCCCCAGCCTTCCAGATTCTTCCACCCCGGCTAGAGCTTCAGCCCCAGATTTCTCCAGCACCCCAGGCTGCCAGGCGGAGCCAGTGTCACCACCCTGTGCCGCTGCTGGCAGGCGGCCAGGGTCTCCCACCCCAGCCCAGCCCTGCCCAGCCCTGCCCAGCGGTAGATGGGCTGTCCGGGCCCTCCAGGGCTCAGCCCGTTCTGGGCCGGGCCGGCTCTGCTCTGGGAATATTCGTCGGCAATCTCGGTGCCCTCAGCCGGCCGCTGGCTGGGCTGGCTCCACCGCGCCCAGGGAGCACCCACCCAGTGGGTCCTTCCCGTTAGCCCCGCCGCGCCTCCCTATCGCCAGGCCCTCCAGCCCCCACCAGAAGCCCGCCGGGTGCGTTCTTACCCTGGGCTGTGGGACGGAGCCCCTCATGGAGGTGGTGGCCCTGGCCCCAGCTGGCAGCTTCCAGAGTCTGCGGCACTTGGGGTGGGAGTGGGGGGGGGGGGGCGTTTGATGGGGAGGGCGGTGCCAGGGCGGGGAAGAGGGGCTGGTCCCTGACGAGTCACTGGAGACTTAACTGTTTCTCTGCCTGCACGACGCTATTGCTCTGGGGCGGTCTCCGCCTAGTTCGGCGGGGCTGAGGAGTCAGCGAGCGAGCAGCGCACAGGGCCAGGGTGACCTCTTGCAGTTCCCAGATTAGAGATCCTTCTCCCCAGGCCTGCTCAGTCAAGAAGGAGTCTTTCAATACCAGTCCCAAAGCTCCAAACCTTTCTCTAAGGCCAGAAGTGGGGAGGGAGGGGGCGTCGGCTCCCTGGACCCTCCCCCTTTCCCTGAGGAACCCTCCGCTGTCTGTCCCCTCTGATAGACCCTGGGAGGGACTTTCGGTCCGGGAGGAGCAGCAGCAGGGAAGAGATTGGGGGCTAAAAGCATGGGTGTCGTGGGAGCGGGGTGGGGGTGGGGGTGCTGGGTTTAGGGAGGTGCGTTGGACTTCTAAGGGAACCGGTTCCTTGGCAGAGCAGTTAGGGCTTCTCCTCCCTCGGAGAGCAGCAGCCCTACTTGGTCCTAAGGTCCCTGTCGGTCGGAGTCGGCTGGATGGCTTTGAGTTTGGTCATTTTACAGGCCGCAGCGGCGGAAACAAGGCTAGTCTGTGGTGGGGAGGTTGGGCAGAGAAGAGGGGCAGGGAACTGCATGCAGTCCTGTGCCAATGCAGCACCCTACCTGAACCACACCCGGACTAGGACACAGGGGGCGCTGGGTGTCTGTGAGGAAGGAGCCGGTCTTCCACTGTGGTGACTGGCCAGGGGGTTTTCTGTCTTTCAGTGAAGACAGGGTTAACAGGGACCAAAGAGTAGCCTCAGGACTCCCTGGGCTAGGTTTTCTGACGGCAGACCAATGATGAACTCAAACATGAAGTACTCTTTGGGTTTAAAAAACTTGTAATGACTTCATAGGATGGTCGGGTCCCCATTACCTCCTTGTCGCTGCAGTTTTTTATATCTCTTTGCTCTCTTAGCCCGCCTGAATCCTTCCAGTTCTGGTCCTATGTCCCTACCTCTGGCTCGGTGCTCAGTGGAGCACTCCAGGGCTCAAAGGGTGGATCTGGAGCCGCCCAGGGCTCAGTTCCAGCCCGGTGATAGGCATGCTTTCGGCCCTCTTTTATTCCTTCCCTCTTCCCCAAGTCCTGGCCAGCTCCTAATGCCTTCCTCCCGTTAGCATCCATCCCACTCAGATCCCAGCACCAGCTCCACACTTGCCCTGGGTTGCCAAGAACTGCATTGAAGGTCAGAGAAGCCAAAATAGTCTCTGCTCTCAGCATCCTCCACCCCCCATTAACTGCAGCCAGAGGAGAGGAGGAGCTGAGTCACCCGTAGTGTGTGTGTGTGTGTGTGTAGGGGGTGGGGGGGAGGTGGGGGGGGGAGGAACCCTTGTTTTTGTTAGGATCAAGGGATGCAGAATGCAGAGCAGCAAGACTGCAGCATCACCCTTTGACCAGAAGAGGCCATCTGCAGAGCTATACAGCACAGACCATGCCGAGTTCTGAGCACCACAAAAAGGAAACACCTCTCTTTTGCAAACTCATAGCTCTTTATCCTTCCAACCTCAAGCCTTCAATCTCTGCTCTGCTTTCTAGGGCTTTCTGGAGCAAGTTAGGGAAACTTGAGTAGTCATTTGGCTTGAAGACAAAATAGCATTTCTCAACCCAATGCAGTGCCCACCCTGATTCTCAGCTGCCACCCCAAGAGCCACACCCCAAACTCAGAGTGGAGTTTTCCTTCATCCCTCCTCCTTGGAACGGCCACCGCTGACCACCAGCACCACCTGCCTGCGGGGCTCCTAGGCTTTGCTGTGGTGAATGGTGTGATGCCCCAGGGGAAGAGAGAGAGTGAGGCCTGAGCTCAGATACAAGGGACAGCAGACATGGCTCCACCGCTTTACAAATTATGCTGTGAAACAAACCAAGTGCTTAACCGCTCGAAGACTGCACTAGAAAGTGAGTATCATTAATATCAGACCTATCATCCTTCAGCAATACAGTGAAGATTGAAACGTTTCAATCCCAGAATCCGACATCTGCCATGCACAAAAGCCCCTGGCACTCTGTCTCTCTTTGGTGAAATAGTTCTTTTTGTTTGTTTGTTTGTTTGTTTTGGGGCATCACTGCCCTTTGGTGGTGGGAGTAGGAGGCCCAGCCTTTGGTCCTGTGGAGCTGCTGGTGGAATTGAACGTCCATCCCAATGGGCCACAGTCCCGCGCACAACCACTACACCACCGGGGCTCAGCTGGTGAAATATTTCTAAGAGGCCATCCAGGTAGAACTGGGTGCCCAGGGCTTTCTTAATTAAGTCAGAATCTCAGCCCAGCCAGCTCTAGCATACCCTTAGCTTCCAAGTGAACTCAGAATTGGGGGGGACTCGAAGTACTCCTGTCATGTCCTCATTTTCTCATTTCAGATCATGCAAATCCCACATCCAGCGACCCAAGAGCTTCTCTATTAATTCAGGATGTTTTTCATGTTTGTAGAAGTAGCTATCACTTTCTGTAATGATGACATTACATCAGTGTAATGAAGTGTCATGGAGTAGGCCTCCCTCTAAACTGGTGCCACTGCCTGTGTTCCTTAGAGTCCCCATATACCAGCTATGAATGATAAGGCCTGACCTTTCCCTATGGGCCCTGCTCTAAATGTTTCTGGGTTTGTGTTATCATAGGAAACTAGCTATTAGGACTTAAAAGAGTAAGTTCCAAGTCACCCCTGGTGATCCCTTGTGCAAAGGTCATTTTTGTAACCATTGCCAAGCCTTGAACATTCGTAGGAGCTGGGCCACTAACACTCAATCAGATTTCCCCTTCTTTTCTACGTGTGGCTGTGCGAATTCTCATCATTGTATGACAATTTTTGTCACCTTTCTCAGAGTTTTGGCCCACGGATTGAGGGCAGGTGATAGAGATAATGACCCAATCAGTACAGTGGGCAGAACGGATGAGATCACAGGGCATTAGACTATTCCCTCGAGCCCATCCCAGGCTCCTCATCTCCTTAGCCTCTCTGCTAACTGGAGGCTGAAGGGAGGGTCGCTATGTGCAGTTGCTCTCTGCTCAGTCTTTGTGGGGTCAACTGAAAGATGAGCCAGGAGGGTGGGTCTGGGACTGTCATGTGGGTTTTTTCCAGGAAATCATCTCTATCTTTAGAGACATAGACAGGCCAGTATGAAATGTTCTAAAATAATAAAATAGAAATCAGCGTACTAAAGTAAACCCTGATCTACCCCCAGTTCTATGGCAAAACCCTTTGACTAGGTCCAGTGGGTGCTTATCTGTCTGCGTTTGTTTTTTGAGACATGCCTGAGGGTCACTATGCATTTCCCTGTAAGCAACTTACTAAGCACCCCAGCATCTTGATCTGGAGTTTAGCTAAATACCTTGATTTCACTTTTCTTTCGGTCTCATATGTTTCCAAAAAGCAGTCAAGTCTGGTCACAAGAGACAGGCTTGTGACTTGTGAATGTCAGATACACCCTCGCCCCTAAACTTCAATTCAGTCATTACTTTTATATACCGCCATACCTACATCCACTCTTGCCACCTCTGTAGTAAACCTGCCGATTTGTCCTTATCAGTGTGGAGAGAGGGAGCTGGGAAGAGTAATTTTGAAAAGGTCAACTTAAAACAGTGAGTGACTAGCTTTCTAGGCAGGAAGTGGCCAGCTTCCCATTTTTAAACTTACTACACATACTCCTAGGATACAGTGACCAGATTTTAAGCGGGACACCATTGATGGGGGTGGGGTGGGGGTGGGGGTGTTCTTGACTAAAAATTTGGTCTATATGGAGCAACAAAAATTTTCAGAGAAAGGGCTGAGCCCCGGTAGCGTAGTGGTTGTACGCAGGACTGCGGTCCACTGGGACGGAGGTTCAATTCCAGCTCACAGGAGCAAAGGCTGGGCCTCCTACTCCTACCACCAGAGGGCAGTGATGACTAATAAAAATTTAAAAAAAAATAGGGCTGAGCCCCGGTGGCATAGTGGTTGTGCATGGGACTGCGGCCCACTGGGACGGAGGTTCAATTCCAGGAGTGGGGCTGGACCTCCTACTCCCACCACCGGAGCAGTGATGCCCCCTCCAAAAAAAATAAATAAATAAAATTTTAAAAAATCAAAAAAATTTTCAGAGAACACAAAAATAGTATTGTAATATATTTATTTTAATTTTAAAACACTGCACGACATTGTTAAATTGTTAAAAAGTGGGATGTCTGCTCACTTTATCCTAGGATAAAGGAGCACTTGTCATATGAACTTTGTCTCTTCTTCTCTATGGCAGCATCTCCATAGAAATTAGAGATCAGGGAAGTGACCAGAGATCTGGCAGTTTGGAGGAAGAGTCAAAAGTGAAGAAGGGGTAACTCTCTACCATATTGGGTAATTTAGAAGTATCGGCATAAGATATGGATTCCATCATTTGGTGGCAGAGACAATTGCAGATGGTTGGATTTCACTGTCCATAAAAGGCATTGGTGGGGGCTGAGCCCCCATGGCGTAGTGGTTGTGCCCGGGACTGCGGCCCACTGGGACGGAGGTTCAATTCCAGCAGTGGGGCTGGGCCTCCTACTCCCACCACCGGAGAGGAGTGATGCCCACAAAAAAAAAAAAAAAAGGCATTGGTGGATGGATTGATATGTCAGCATTTATTGATAGCATGACCAGATGCCTGATGTTTTAGATGGAATACAGGGCTTTCTGCAGCCTCCCCGTAGATATCCTACCACCCACAATCACAGGATGATAGTTCCTAAAAATCGAATTTTCCAAAATTGCTAAACCATTTCTTCCCACCCACCAGAATGATGTACTGTATCCTGTAAACTTTGACCTCAAAGCCAAACCTCAGAATGCAACTAGCTCTTGCAGCAGTAACTCGGGCTCTTGATTTCCACCCCGGATTTGATGATGGTGCTTATCAACTTTCGGCTCCTGGCTACTGCTCTGTTGGGGAGATCTGTTGGCTAAACCAAAGGAAAAACCCAGAACCCCTGAAATGTGGTGGGTAGGGGTTACAGCCTAAGGGTAAGCCCTAAGCAAAAGTCTGGGGAGGTGAATGGGAGATTTGGGGGTTTCTGGAACAGGAAAGGCAAAGGCTGGAGGATGCAGAAAGAAGAGGTCTTTGCATGGGAGATATTACTCAGCAAAGTACCTCGTTCCCTTAGCGCACAGACCTCCCTCCTCTCAGGTTGAAAGTACGCTCTCCAAGCCCCTCCACCAGCATAACTGCATATCTGTCTGCAAAGTGGACTCATGATTCTGGAGGGATTGTGAAGCTCTGCAACTGCCTCCCACCCCCCCATCCCCAATGCTACCCTCCCTTCTTTCTTACCCAAACCTCCCACAAGGCTAGTTCTGCCAGAGAGACAACACCTCTGCTCTTCGGTGACCAGCTCTACCCAGAGGACTGAGACAACGGTACTAGTCCTAACCTTTGACCTCTGAAGAGAAGTGAGCTAGGTGCCGGGTGATGAAGAGTCTCAACTGTTGGTTCAGGTCAAAGGATGATAAGTCAATGTTCCAGGAGAGAATCCCTGTGAGAGAAAGAGAAACAAAGAAGGCTCTTGATAAGGTCAGGAAGGTCAGACTGCCAGACAGAGGGAAGGGAAAGAAAAGGAAGGACAAGGGCTGCCAGCAGTCATCAACAACCTCAAAAATGCCTCTCTCTCTGGAATTGGCCTAAGTCAGAGGGAAAAGGTCAGACTTTAGACTAAATTCGGTCATTAATTTGTTCTTATAGAGGACTTCTCTTGCAGAGTTGACTGGGGTAGAAATGACACCCAAGGGCTTTCATGCCTCCCCTCGGCCTCCATCCCTAGCTTCCACCCGCAGGTGGCTCCGCAGCACTGCGCCACAGACGCAGCAACTGGGGGAGGAAGGTGAGGACTGAGCCAGTGACCACGAAGGTCACTCCCTCAGGTTGGCTGCCAGCACTCTTTCCTGGCATTCCGAAAGTACCTTGGACCTGTTCAGGGACCCCCCCCCAAAGAAGACACTGTAAGGTAGGGAACACTGTGGACTCTTCAGGGAACGGAGAGGACTTTCCCAAACACAGCGAAAGGGGAGAGTGGTGGGAGGGGCCCCCAGGGCCTGTACCGAGCTGCCACCCCTGTGGGAGAGGGCAGGATGCGCAGGGCTGTGCGGGGAAGGCGGTGAGACCTATGGACCTATGGCATGGAAGATGCAGGCGACAGGGGCTGATGATTGAGCTCAGCCGGGCGCTCGGATCTCGGGGAACGCACGTTAGGGAGGCAGTATGCAGACGTCTGCAGCGAGCGGTGAATGCAGAGGGCGGTGAAGCACAGGAGGAAGGGTGCCCAGCCAGGGCAGCGGCTCACCTTGTTCAAGGTGGGCCCGCACGGCCCTCAGCTGATTCTCAGTACCGATATCACCGATCACGATGAGCAACGAGTGCTTCCGCGGGTCCCAGCGTGTCGCCGCCACACCGGCTCGGGCCTCGCACAGCGGCTCCGCAGGCTTCTGAGGCAGCGGAGCGTCCTCAGGGCTCTGCAGCCCCAGTCCCAGAGTTGTCTCCATGGTAACGCCGCGAGGCAGCCCGGGCCCAGCCTCGGTCTCCATGGAAACTCCCCCGGAGTGCTATGCCGGCACCGTCCGCTGCAGGGAGAGCGCGCGCCGTTCTTAAAGGCCGGCGGCCGAAGCCTTTCATTGGCTGCGGCTCACCGGGGGGCGGAGCCCAGGCACCGCAGGGGCGGGGCTGGGAGGGACGGCCGGGCTCTGCGGTCTCTCCCGCGGGCCACGGATGGGTGGGTGGCCGCCCCGCCCCCAGCCCCGGCTTCTCGGCTCTCCCCCCTCTCCCCCCCCGCCCCTCCCCCGGGAGCTTGCACTCCTGCTTGGGCGGAGGTGGGCCTCCCAGGGGCCGGGTGGAGAGCAGAGGACGTTCGCTCGGCGCCCGAAGAAGCTTCTGGTGAGGGTGTTTCGGCGATTTGTGCGATCCTGCAATCCCACGGTTTTGCCCGAACTGAGAGGAGCCATCTTGTTCATCTGTGTCTCCCAAGTCCCCATCGTTGTCTCCATCGCTCTCTTCCTCTTTTCTTTTCCATTGGAGACGAAATTGTATTCCCCACGCTTACCAAGGCCCTGGGCTCCATCGCTGGCTTCCTACCCTCCTGGCCCCGGCCCTCAGGAGTGCTGGGGAAGGGTTCGCAGTGTTGGAGGGGACAGAGTGACCTTCCGGCCTTGAGTCCCTAGCGAGTTGTTATTCTGAAAACAGCGGGTTGGCCGGGCTCCATCTCTGGCCGAGCGCAAGCCTGGAGCGCCATGAGCTCAGACTGCAGCAAGCGGAATTTGAGTAAAACCCAGGAAATGCCTTCCCCACCCCGAGGGATGTGACAGGATGCAGTGGTAACCTTGAGAGAGACGTTTGTTTTTGCGGCCCCTGGAGAATGCTCAACCCAGGGAGGGGGCAATGTTTGAACCAGAGAAGGGGGTGACCTTCCCAAACAAAGCCCAAGGACCAGGGCTGAGAGGCGCTCGCCCTGTTAGATGACTGACTGGAGCATCCTTGGGAAAATGGTGCTGTAAAGTTGCTGCACACCCCCCCTTCACACCTCCCCCACACACCTGCTCCATGTGTCCCCACCCCCTCGTCTGCATCACAGCGGCTTCTTTTACCAGGGACAGGGTGTACACGTATGTGCCAGATTGTCACCCCAGGACTCCAGCAACAATTTGTCTTTTTTTTTTTTTCCCATTTGCCTGACACCTTGGGGATGAATGTGACTTTTGAACGACATTCTGACCCATCTTCCCCTTCCCCCCCCCCCCCAGGCTCTGGGGAGGGTTGGGCTGTTGTCTGCATGTTAAGGACCACACAGCACATGTTCCTATTACAACATGTCGTAGCAAAACAGCGAGTCCATTCTGCAACTAGATCAGATGGAGCCCTGAAAATCTTGTTTGTCGCACGAAAGAGGGACACAAGAGCCCTGGCAGAACCTCCATTAGTAGGGGTGCCTCACCCTAGATGAGACACGAGACAGTGGCCACTCCACCTCCCCGTGCCGTGATGGTGGATCTGAATCCGAAAGGAGCACAGAGACGTGAGCCGGCCTCTTCTTCTGCAGTCAGAGAGTAAGTAGTGCCGCGGGGAAGCAGAGAGCCACAATAGGTTGTGGGGAGAGGAAGGGGACAGTTTCCATAGCAACTCCAGGGACAGACTCTTAGCTGGCAGAGAGCCTCAGTGTCAGGGTCAGCAGCAACTAGCTGGGGCGCTGTTCTTTCAGCCAGGCTGACAAAGAGGTGGGCGAATGGCTATGAAAGGCATGGGGGAGCTTCAGGTACTAATCAAAAAAACCATGACCATAGTGACCTGGCTCATAGTGACCGTAGAGAACAGAGAACACCTGCCCAGAGGGTTTCCAAGGCTGTCGATCTTTGTGGACACAGACTGCGGTAGCTTTCTTCCACTGAACTGGCTGGTCAGTTAGAACTGCCATGGGCCTGTGGCAGTGGAGTGCTTTGACCACTGCACCACTAGCACACCTGATCAAATGACAGGAGCAGAAATGCAGGCCAATGACTTCAGCTCCGGCTCGGATCATATCGTATGAAGCACACCTGCCAAGGCAGACTTTTTCCCTTGATAGCAAGGACTTTGGGGGTACAGTAGTGATAGCACTCGGCTGCTAACTGAAAGATTTGTGGTTCAAACCCACCAGGTTTTAAACACGACGGAAGTAACTATAATAAAGGTTTTTTTCCTATATAATTTTTTGGGGGCTCTTGCCGCTACTACAACATTCAGTACATCATTTGTATCAAGTACATTTGCACACATGCTGCCACGTACATTTCCAAACATTTTCCACTTGAGCCCTTGGTACGAGCTCCTCTTTAGAAAAAAAAAAAAAAAAAAGCTCCCCTTTCCCCTCCCCCTCCATTTTTTAAAAATGAATCATTTTATTGGGGGTAATAAAGGGTTTTTGTCTAGCTACTTGATTAGCCAGTTCAGATTTGCCTAGGGGGTTAATTTCAATAATACGATGTGTCATTTCGCTGGTTGTAACATGCACTGATGACAGGGGCAGGCTTTGTTTTTTTAGTGTATTTTATGGTCAGATTATATTTCCCCCCATAAAGGAGTCACCTAACAAAATGTGGACATTATTGAGTAACATCAATATCATATACAAATAAAATTTTGTTGAAGACGATTTAACAGTGGTTACAACAGTACATTGATAGGGAGCTTCTAGAAATGGAAGCTAGATTCAGAAGAGGACATAGAACATTCTTTTTTGTGTTTGTTTTTGTTTTTTGGGCATCACTGCCCTCTGGTGGTGAGAGTAGGAGGCCCAGCCTTGCTGCTGGATTTGAACCTCCAACCCAGTGGGCTGTAGTCCCGCATACAACCACTACGCCTCCGGGGCTCAGCTCCGAACATTCTTGATATCAGATACAGTTTGGCTGAAATCAGAATACCAGAAAGCTGTTTACTTATATATTATTAGCTATGCAAAGACATTCAACTATGTGGATCAAAAAAAATTATGGATAACATTGAGAAGAATGGGAATTTCAGAACACTTCATTGTGCTCATGCAGAACCTGTACAAAGATCAAGAACTAGTTATTCAAACTGAACAAAGGAATACTATGTGGTTTAAAACCAGAACAGGTGAGGGTCAAGGTCGTGTCCTTTCACCATACTTATTTAATATGCTGAGCAGATAACCCAAGAAGCTGGGCTCTAGGAGGAAAAATACAGCATCAAGATTGGAGGAAGGTTATTAATAACGTGATGTGCAGATGACATATACTTGCATGCTGAAAGCAAAGAGGACTGAAAGTACTTGCTTATTAAGATCAAGTCCTGCAGCCTTCGGTGTGGCTTACACTCATTAGAAAAGCAAAGGTCTCACAGCTGTACCGATGGACTGCTTCGTGATAAATGGAGGAAAGATTGAAGTTGACAAGGAATTCATCTTGCTTGGATCCCCAATCCATGTTCATGGAAGCAGCAGCAGCCAGGAATTCAAATGGTGTGTTGAGGGCTGAACCCCGGTGGCCTAGTGGTTGAGTGCAGGACTGCGGCCCACTGGCTTGGCGGTTCAAGTCCAGCAGCAACTCTCCAGGAGCAAGGCTGGGCCTCCCACTCCCACCAGAGGGCAGTGATACCCCCCAAAAAATCAACGAACCAACCAAACAAAAAAACAAATGGTGTGTTGAATTGGGAAAACCTGCAGCACGAAACCCCTTTAAAGTATTGAAGACTGGTGTGCCTGGTCCAAGCCACCTTTTTTTCACTCACCGCATATGCCTCTGAAAATTGCATAATGAATAAGGACCGCAGAAGAATGGACACATTTGAACTATAGTGTTAGTAAAGAATATGGAAAGTATCAGAGATACTGCCAGAAGAACAAACATCTGTCTTGGAAGCCAGAATGTTTTGTGGAAGCAAGGATGGCAAGATTTAACCTCTGCCTTAATTTGAATGTATTATCAGGAGGCAGCAGTCACTGGAAAAGGACAGCAAACTTGGTCGGGTAGTGGGTCAGCAAAAAGAGGAAGATCCTCAAAGAAGTGGACTGCATAATGGTTGGAACAATGGGCTGAAACATAATGATTATGAGGATGGGCATGGCTGAGCAGTGTTTTCTTCTGCTCTGCAGAGGCTCTCGATGAGTCAGAACCAACTCCTTGGCACCTAAAAACAACAGCTGGACCTACTGGCTGGTTTTGTCCTACTTTGCAGCTTGGTCCCGGCCCTTCTGAGAGTCAGCAGGAGGAGATGAAAGGAGACAAGCACATGGCAGTTCACTTCGGCAGCACCTATACTAAAATTGGAAAGGGGTCAACCAGCCAGTTGAGTGGCATGTCGTTAACAAAATAATACATGAAACCATCCAAAGACACCTTCATTTTCTGCAGTGGCTCCTTCCTAGAAATGAGAAGGAGGCACCATTGATGCTTGTTGGCTTGATCTTTAATGTTCCCAAGGTGAAGCTTGGATGTTAGATAGAGGGTGCGACAGGTGGTTTGGGGCTGCTGAGTCAGGTTGTGGGTTATAGCAAGAGTAGAGAATTGATGTGCTCAGCACAGGGGCATTCACTGGAATCGTGGCTGTTGCTTCTCTACCATGCCATCCACAAGATGGAGAACTTACCTTCAGCAGCCTGAATATCTGGCTAGCACCATGCATGTTCTTCTTGGCAAAATTAATCTAATGAAGTTAGTAGAATAGAACTGAAAATGATTATTTATTTATTTATTTATTTTTAGGCATCACTGCCCTGGTGGTGGGAGTAGGAGGCCCAGCCTTTGCTCCTGTGAGTGGGAATTCAACCTCCATCCCAGTGGGCCGCAGTCCCGCGCACAACCACTACGCCACCGGGGCTCAGCCCGAAAATGATTTCTTGATCATTTTTGTGTGTGTGTGTGGCATCATTGCCCTGGTGAGAGTAGGAGGCCCAGCCTTACTCCTGGAGAGCTGCTGCTGGATTTGAACCACCAACCCCGTGGGCTGTAGTCCCGCACACAACCACTACGCCACCAGGGCTCAGCCCTTTTTAACCATTTTGCTTAGCTTCTTTAAGCCTGCTGAGAACCTGTTGGTGGATATGCAAATGATGTATGCTAGACAGAAATTTTGATCTAACATAACAATTCAGCTTCTGAACCATATCAAATCCTTTCACCTTTCTATTTTTCTAGTTCTTCCTGGGTGAGAGGGAGATTCTAGTCTATCAGTAGTTCTGATTTAGTAAGTGTACTTTATTTTGTTTTTGTTTTTGGGGCATCACTGCTCTCCGGTGGTGGGAGTAGGAGGTCCAGCCTTGCTGCTGGATTTGAACCTCCAACCCAATGGGCCGCAGTCCCGCGCACAACCACTACGCCACCAGGGCTCAGTCCTCAGCCCCTATTTTTTAAATTAACTAATTAATTAAATTAAAAGATCCTTTTGTTGGGGGCTCTTATGATTTTTTTTAATCCTTTTATTGGGGGTTCATACAGCTCTTATCACAATCCATGCATAAGTCCATTGTGTGTCAAGCACATCTGTACATCCACTACCCTCATCATTCTCATAACATTTGCTTTCTATCTAAGCCCTTGGCATCGGCTCCTTAACGACTCTTTTTTTTTTTGAGGGGGGGTGGGCATCACTGCTCTCCAGTGGTGGGAGTAAGAGGCCCAGCCCCACTGCTGGAATTGAACCTCCGTCCCAGTGGGCCGCAGTCAGTCCCGCACACAACCACTTCGCCACCGGGGCTCAGCCCCCTCAACGACTCTTATTATGATACTTACATCCATTGCATCAGGCATATTTGTACATACATTGCCATCATTCTTCTTTTCTTTTAGTAAGTGCACTTTCTATTCCATTGTTCACTGACTGCATCATCTGATTTCCCAAGACTCTGTTAATACTCCTATCGACCAAAGACTTTGTCTTTTAACAGTGCTAATCATTTCTTTGGTGTTGCTCCCCAGCCAGGTGATTGTCCTGGCAAGGAGTCCTTGACCCCAGTCACTGTAGTCATCCCAGCATCTTTCCCGCTTTATCACTGCTTTTGCATTGGCAGCAAATTGGTTTCAGAATAGGCAGTTTCTCCTCAATTTTCAATCCTCAATCCTGTCTAGCCTTTTATAGGCATGGGAATTTAAAAAAGCAAAGACCAAACTCACTACCATCAAGTTGATACTGACTCATAGAAGAGGTTAGAATTAACCCCTATGGGTTTCTGAGATTATAACTTTACAGGCATAGAAAACCCCACTTTCTTTCAGAATAGGTATTAGCAACCAAAATTTGTGGCTCTAGCTTCTGGATGTTGGACAGAGAATGCATCACAGCTATAGTAGTGAGAGTCTTCACCCTTCTCTACAATCTCACAGACTCCTAAAATAGATTCTGATCCTTTGTATTGACTTACGTTGAAGAGGCCAGGTCATAATTGGAACTCATGAAGAAGAGGTTGACCAGGGCTGAGCCC
>PVJH01043514.1:0-13566 GCA_004026705.1 Nesogale talazaci | reverse complement strand
TGGACGGGGAGTGACGATTTGCAGTGGAGGAGCCAGACACACATGCATCGCTGAATGCCAAGCTGGTATCTGTACACCTTCACCGCCCCGCACAATAAAAAGGAGAAACGCCTCGTCTGATCCCGTCCATGGGGGGTGGGGGGTGGAACTCAAGATCCTCTGGGGGTGTAGGTAGTACGAAAGGCACGCTACACAGCACGTTAGTTCCAAGCATCTCAGACACCACACACACACACACACACTCGTCGGTTGAGCCCAGTTGAAGATGTTAAAACTTAAGTCTTGGGGCTGAAGCGATGGTCCCTCCCGTGAAAATTGTTGCCGCTCCAGGTACCCGGCTGCCCCATTCCTGCCTGAGGTTGTCACGTGTTTACCCACCGTCGCTCAAGGAAGCAGATCTGTACCCACTTGAGCAAGAGCGAGGCTTCTCTAGGTGTTTTTGCAGTCGGGTGCCCAAGCCTCAGAAGACCAAAAAGGCCGTGTGCCAGGCAGCGGCTTCATGGGCATTTTCTCCCAAAGCCCGAAGCTCTTTCCCTGGTTTCTCTGGGGCTCAGCACCGGGGTGAAGGTCTGCCTAGAATGGAAGGTCTACTTCCCTCCCTGGTTACAGCCTTCAAGCTGCTACTTAACCAGGTTCCCGCCCCTCCCCGCCTTCATTCAGTCGTTTACACTGCAGCTTGGGCTCTGCCCATTGAGCGACTTCTCCGCCTTTTTGTTCCCCTATTCGTGATCTTGGCCGTCTGGGAATTATTTCTCACAAACCCCCCCTTTTCTCTTTATACTTGGTGGTCTGGTCTTCATTTACACTTTTCAAGCTAGAATCTGTTAGCTTTTCACTTTAAAATGTATCACCGGGGGGAGTTTCTAGAGTAATGTTTTGCCAGGCACTTATTAACTCAGTGGTCTCCAGAGAAGTCCTTGAACACAGTACAGCATCCAACAGCTGTCAAGATTCCAGCTACTTCTATGAGGCAGCCAGTTTTCTACTTTCCTTGAGGGTCACTAACCCGTTTTCAGCTGAATTCATTAGCTGAGACAGCGGTTCTCAACCTGTGGGTCGACCAACCCTTTTACAGGGGTCACCTGATTCGTAACAGTCACAAAATTGCAGTTATGAAGTAGCAACGTAAATAACCCTATGGTTTTTTTTTTTTGGGGGGGGGTGTTTCACCATGCTAGGAAGTATTAAAGGATGGCAGTATTAGAAAGGCTGAGAACCAATAAGCTAGGGTGTTTAATCCTTGCAAAATCTTTTCATGGTCCCATCAGGAGCTGTGCTGCAGGGGCTTGACACCTGCCTCCCGACATTACAGCTAGCAGGTCTCGCCTGTTTGTGGCATCTAACTGGCTAAGTCCCCACTACCGGCCTCTGGTGCGGTCATAGTTGTGATTCATGGTGGAGCACTAGGAAAGTGCGTTCTCCAACCCTGCGGAGGCCTCCCTTTCCACTCCTCTAAGGACAGACCCCAATGGGGTCTATGTGGATCAGAAGATGCAGAGAGATCTCCAGACTTGACCTTCTCCTGAAACATGAGGGGGACGGAATTCCCAGCTCCCCCAGGGCAGGTGTCTCACTCAGTCCAACAGGACGGCAGTAACGAGCTCCTACCGCTGCCATTCCCCCACCCCCACCGACGTGGCTGGTGAGGTGCAGGCCTAGTGCTCAGGCTTCTGTTGAACTAGCTTGTGACATCCTTGCATCACTGATGTGAAAGGGAATTGCTGCAAGAGGAGGCATGGCTGGGGGTGGGGGGAAGGTGCAGTCATGGGTGGGACATCCCCCTACCAGAGGTCTGTGCTTGTTTGCCCCAATCCATACATGATGCAGGGTGGTGGGGCTAACCCTTGACCAGGGAGGCTTCACCCTCAGCCCTGTTTATCTGAACCCTTTCCATGGCACTCAGAATCAGAGCCTTCAGCTCACCTGCTTACCCGAGATGAAGACCAGTGTGTGTAATGCACTCTAACCTCCAGCCTGACTGGGGTACGGGGGGCAGAGAGCCCTCTAAGACTCTTGGCGTGACCACCTGCTCCAGCCTACCTCCCAGAACAAAGCCTTTTCATGAGCAGCTGTCTATGGGGACTATTCTGGGAGGCACTACTGCCTGTCAGGGGTGCACCTCCACCAATGATCACTTCTCTCCTGAGTTCTCCCACCAGACCTTTCCCTGGGATGGAGTGAGGCCTCCCCTCCAGTGGTGGCCAACAGCACAAGCCAGCCTCTTGGCAGTTTGGTCCCACCAGTCATTTTAGCAGAGGACCAGCATAATTCTTTAGAAAATCGATCCTTGTCTCAAGGGTGGGTTAGGTCTGGAGGATTTCCCAAGTAGGGGAACCCTCACCCCAGCTCATGCTTGAGGTTTTTACCCCTTGCTTAAGTTTTTTTTTTGCACTCACTCTTGACAGACATCCATCAAAACCAGTCCCACTGCTCCCGGTGGCCAGGGGAGTTTTACATCTCAGAGATGATGCAGACACCCCCAGTCCCAGATTCTCTTGGTTACTGAGAGTTCAGCATAAGGCCTGGGGCTAAGCCATTACCTGTAGAAGGTTATTGTACTTGCAGATGAAGGTCCAATAAATTACATCTGTACTCCTGGCAGCGAGTGAGACTTTTATTAGTTGATTTTACATATTTGGGTAATCAAGTATAAGAGAAATGAACACACCACACTTACTTATTTCCTAGCTGAAGACTCTCCCTTCCTGGTGCCTCTATGGTTGAGTACTTTAGGGGGTGGGGTCCTAGATATACATACTTCAGGCCAGTCACATCGAACAAAAGGGTAATGCATTGATCTTAAATATTCCTTAAGGGGCTGAGCCCCGGTGGCGTAGTGGTTGTGCGCGGGATTGCGGCCCACTGGGACGGAGGTTCAATTCCAGCAGTGGGGCTGGGCCTCCTACTCCCACCACCGGAAAGCAGTGATGCCCCCCGCAATAAAACAAAAAATTCCTTAAGTGTGCGTTTACTGAGGAGTCAAGCATCTGTAGAAAGTAACTTCAAATTAGCGGGGTGTAGGTATACTGTGGAAGTGCAGAGTACTTTTCTGCAGCTTCCCCCTGCACAGGCACCGTGTGACCACTTCCAATCAAGGACACACCTACGTCAGCCCCAGGAGAATCTGCCCTCCCTGGACAGCAGAGACATCTTGCCTGAAGGCAGGCTGGTACAGCCTTGGTTAGTGGTCAGAAAAAGTTCCCTGTAGGCCAATCCATTTGGGGACCTGCAAAGGCCGGTGGCTGCCATCTGCAGCCCTTTGCAAAGCGGGGTGCTCAGCAGTTAGGCTCAAACACAGATGCAGGCCCCTAGGTCGCCGTCTAATTCCTTTCGTGGGATGATTCTTACAGCTTCTACTTCTTCAGCAGGTACCCCCCCTCCGGCCCTAATTCAGCTGCTCACACGTACCCCAGGTGTGCGGGGGCCTGCGGACGCCACGTCCGCCAACCACTTGCGCCCTGCCCTTTGGTTCTCGTTGCTCTTCTTGGTCTTCTGTTCTGGCTGCGGACGACGCACCCGTATGGGCTGTACTCGTGGCTTCTCACCCTGACGACCCTTAAAAAAAAAGGATCACACTGAGACGGGCTCGGAAGCCCTCGCCACCGTGGGGGGGGGTGGTTAAGCGGTTTTATGGCCCTCCCATCCTCCAACCCAATGAAGTCGCGCAACCTTGAGGCCTTCAGTCTTGCAAGCTAATCAGACCGCACGTGCGTGCAGTTCTCATACGAGGTGTCAGAAGTCAAGCAATTCATCACGAGTGCCGGGCCGCGCGGGGGGAGGGAGCACCGGTGCTCACCTGGACAGACGGAAGACCTCGGGACCCGTGTGTAGCAGGGCTGGGAAAACACCCTCAGACGCTCACCTTTAAGAGGCCAGCACCCAGACCAGACTTCGCGTGTAAAGAAAGAGGAAAGCGCGGGCCTCTAACCTTTATAGGACCTGCCTCGCCTCTGTGATTGGACAATCCCGACGGAAGTACCTGCCCTCCTCGTATTTGATAGGATCCCCTCGCTCCCTAAGTTATTTTCACCAATCGGGCTACGGCATTTATTTTAGGGGCGGTCTCCAATGCCCGCAAGGCGAAGCTCCTCCCTTCCTTCACGGCAGGCCCGGGAGCGACGGCCAATCAGAATCCGACCAGCAACAGAGTGATTCCGAAGCCGCCAATCCTGCCCTGCGGAGTCCCGGACGCCGACGTCGTAGTTTCCCGAGCGCCGCGCATCAGGCGACCGCCTGCCCCTCCAGGGCCTGTGGACTACAAGTCCCGGCAGGCGCAGCGGCTCGGCACTTCCGGCTCGCGCGACTGGACCCTTTCCCGGCCAGCGGCCGAGGGGGCACGATGGAGTGGAAGGGCGGCTCTGCAGCTCCCCGGCGGCGGCGGCGGCCGCGGGCGGGTGAGTGTCCGCGCGGCACGCCGGGCCCCACGCTTGCGCCTCGGCGCCCCAGGGCGAGGACGGGAGGCGGGTGCGTCGGGGGCTTAGAGCAAAGGGGTGGCCCGGAGGGGGCGGGGCCGAGTCGGGCTAGGGTCTGGGGATCTGTCCTTTTTCCTGTCCGCTTGTCCCTTCTTTCTGCATGGACTGAGCGCCGCCCGGGTGCCTGGCCCTGTGCTAGAGGCCGGCGAGATGCAGGGGGACGGGGCCCCTGCTTTCACCAGCTCATCTGGGGGCGCTGGCCTTCTCGGCGCGGTGCACCCTCCGGGCTGGGTCGTGCTTTGTGGTGGGGGCCGTTTGTGGAGTCCAGAGCCGCACCCCTGGTGGTCGGCACGCCTTAGGTGCCAGCAGCACCTCGCTGCTAGCCGGGAGGGTCAGAAAGCACCCCTGTGTCCTGGGAGGGGGCTGGGGGACTCACGATTTCGTGAGCCAAGAGAGGGCAGACAAGAAACGGAGGGATTCATGAGGAATTGCTGTAGGAGCTGTGAAGCCAGCTGGGGGCTAAGAAGCAGAGTCTGGTCTCTGGGAGATCTTTGGGGCAGGGGACAGTTAGCCGAAGAAGAAACGGGAACTTTCGCATGAGAGCGTTCTCCGAGGTGAGGGGTGAGGGGTGCCTGCGTGAGAAAGGGCCTAGCCGGGGAGGCCTCCCACAGCCCCCCTGTGAAGTGGTGAGAGAAGTCAGGGAGGGGAGGGGGGCTGGCCCTACAGGGTGCGGGATGGGGGGACCTCCCTGTGTATACCAGCTGCTGTTCAGGGGTGTCTGAGCAGAACTGGGTTCTCCGCTGGATTTAGTGGCTGATTTTTCTGAAGTGGATCACCTTTCTTCAGAGGCACCTTGAAATACCCAGTCTGCAGCCTAGCCTGTCCGTTGTTTGCACCACTCTGGGATTCCGAGGGGAGGGCTGTTGGGGTGAGGGGGTCAGGGCTTCGATCTAATGCAAGTGGAGGTTGGACAGAGGGGTGTCGGGGGAAGTGTGGGGACAGGGGATATCTATCAGTCTTCACTGGGTTCAGGCTGCCCCAGCTGAGGCTGAAGCTGTTGTCCTGTAGGGAAGCCAAGCTGGGCCTTCGTGTGGGTCCTGTGTGATCCCACCCTGTCAGGGTAGGGGGTCATCCTACTCTTGTCCAGGCTGCATGTGCCTCAGACCCCTCCCCATGTTCCACACCGGGCCCTCTTCCTGGGAGCTGCCCCCTCTTGGCCTTTGCCAAGGGCACTCAGATGACCTCCCTTGCTCCCCTTCCTTCGCGGTGGGCCTCTCCTCTCCGGAGTATCTGGGAGATGGGCACCAATCCTTGTGTCTCTGCCTTTGGCATCCAGATTTGACACAGGAATCCCACGTCCCCAGTCCCTCCTAAACCCTGTCCTCTCAGCCAGACCCTCCCTGTATGGGAGCTGGAGTGAGAAACTGATCGGTGACGGGGCATTAGTGCCCCAAGCAGAGGGGCTGCTCCCTGGCTCAGCTCTCACTTTGGGAGTGGTCACTGGATCGCCACAAAACCCTGCACGGCCCCCGCCACAAAGCGGGACTCAGTGTCCATGTGGCTGGAGATGGGAGCCTGCACACCAGTGTCTTTGGGGCTGGCGTGGGGGTTCCCAGCCCTCTGCTTTCTTTCATCAGGTGGGCTAGGCTCGTCGCCCTCAAGCCCGGTGGTATAGACCTGGGCGTGAGGGTTGGTGAGAGGTCGAAGCTGGCAGACCTGGCGACCTGGGCTCCCTGGTTCAGTTTGGCTCAGGTGCAGGGGATCCTGGGTTTACTGATGACAACAGAGGGAAGGATTGAAAGGGGCAAGGTGTGGCACACTTCGGACCTGGACGCACTGGTTGTGTGTCCTTGGGCCGGCCCCTCGGCCTCTCTGACCCTCTTCCGCCTGCACTCTTCATGGCCTCACCCATGTCAAAACGAGGCCCGGGGGGACAGTCAGCTTGCCTAGCTGCTGTCCTAGCTAGCTGCACAGCTGCTCAGCTGATGTGGAATTCGGACCCGGGCCTGGGTGGGCCTAGCACCTGCACTCATCACTGTTCTGCCGGGCACGCCAGGGGGCCAAGGGTGTCCAGCCCAGGGACACAGTGCAGGTGTCTCCTGTCCTTCCTACCAACTGGTCTCTCTGGTAGGAAGGGCTGGCCGACCCTAGGGCTCTCCTGGACTTTCCCCCGTGAGCTGTTCCGGCCAAAGGCGAGGCTGTTTGAACTCTTGGGGATGGGCACCTGCTGGAGGTGGCACCCAGAAGGAGGGGGGCAGGTGAGACTGAGGTGCCTTCTGAGTCCCAAGACCCATTTCAGGCTCAAGGACCTCACAGGCATGCAAGCCTCCTTGGGGAAGCAAGAAGAGGCAGTGCAGGGAACTGGAGCCCAGAGAAAGGCTTAAACACGGGGACTCCAGGTGGCTTGGAAAGTACAGTCACCAGGCCTGGGCCCGGCAAACCCTAGAGCCCCAGGTAGCTGGCTGGTGGAGCCCAATCCCGCTTCCATGGCGGGGAGGGGCTGTCTGTGGTTGTCCCTCCCAGATGGACCAGTGGCCCCAGCAGCTGGGCGTTGACATCTGGCCAGCCTCTTCCTCCAGGAAGCCCCCCAGACTTCCCCCAGACAAGTCAGGTGCCCCCTGCAGGGGGGTGGGGTGGGAGGGAGAGGAGGGAGAGGCCGCCTTCCTGTGATGGTGAGGGAAATTAGAGCCTGGGTCAGCCAGACAGCAGGACATTCCTAATCCAGTAGGTGGAGGCGTGGACGTTGGCGAGGCGGGGGCTCTCGGAGTGCTGGGCAGAAAAGAGGGAGCAGTGGGGTGTCAGGCCCAGAGCTCTGTAGAGTCTGGGCTGTGGTGGAGGCAGAGGGCAGGGACAGGCACAGGCATTAGACCAGGCTCACTGTCCCCAGGGAAATCCCAGGCGCTCAGCTTTGCTGTGACAACCAGGCCGGTTTCTATAGAATCTGGCAGCCAGGTCTGGACCACAGCCACAGTGACTCTGGGCAGAGGCCAGCCTGAGTGTGCAACAGTGGTCCCCAGGGGGCTCTGGGGCTGGGGGCTGCGCCTGGAGCCCTGGCCATGGCCCAGCCAGTGACCACCCACCGGGTTGGGCCTCCAGCACCCTCAGCTCCTTGCTGGGACCATGACCTCTGGAACAGTGGCCTCTGGGGCTGGTGGGGTTCCCGGACCCTCCCCTCTCTCAACACGTGCTGTTCAGAGGCCCCTCACGCCTATCTACCGGAAGCTGCTGGACCCGCTACCCGGACTGCCCAACAGGAAGGCCAGCTAGCCGAGTCCGGCGCCCCCGAGGTTCTTCTGCTCTGAGAAGAACCCAGGGACCCTTGGGCCTCCGTCCCAGACTTGGGTGTGAGGGGTGGATTGCCCTCCCCTGGCCCAGTGTGGAGTCACTCCTGGGCGGGGGCAGCCGCGGCCTGGCCTGAGGGAGGCGGGGCGCGGGGGAGGTGGAGACAGCGGGGAAGAGAGTGTCCTGTTGGGCTCTCCAGGCCTTGCCCCACCCGGCCCCAGGCCAGCACCCTTGACTCCACCTCCTGGCAGTTCTTGTCCTCAGCTTCCTGTGGGAGTGAGGGTCTTCTCTCTCTCAAAGACAGACTTCCTGGCTCTGGGGGCGTCTGGGGGAAGAAGGCCTGAGAAGCCTGCAGGGGTCCGAGCTGGGTGGGAGCCTGGCTGTGGCCTCTGCTTCCTTGTCTGCCACAGATGGAGGGCGAGGAGGGCCAGTCGTCACTCCTGGGAGCAGGACCAGTGCAATCCTGCTCTGACTTGGCAGCGGCCAGCCACCCAAGAGCCCGGGACACCTGCCCCCCTGCCAGCCTCCTTGTCAGCCAGGGGCCCGGCATTCCGTAGGCCGGACCCACCGTGAGCCACGGGGAAGGCCGTTATTGTGAGAGCAGCCCCATGGGAGACCCCGGCGCTTGCTCAACCCACTGGTGGTTCCTGGGTTGCCGTCACCGAGTTCCAGCCCAGAGAGGGGTGGGGGTGGGGTGAACACACAGCGGCCAGGAGCCGTGGCCGTGGCCATGGCCACGGCCGGAGCAGAATCCAGGTCCGTGGGGGCCAGACCAGAGCCTTCAGGAAAAGTTGGCCGGACTGCCTCACTCACTCCTATCTCCAAGACCCTGCGGCGGCCACAGAGTGACCACTGCACCGTAGCCAAGGGCTGGGGCCGAGTTGGCCCCTCTCACCCCTCACTCAGCCTGGTGCTGGCTGGCTTTGCCTGCCAACACCCCTGCCCTCTCCTGAGCCCCCATGCCCTCCAGCCCTTGGGCCTGGGGGGGGTGTTTAGTGGGGCAGGAAGGGCTGTGGTCAGGAGGAGGCCGGCTCTGGGCTGAGGTTCTCAGGAACCCAGCTAGGCAGACCCGTGGGGCACTTGCAGAGTTGGGGGCGGGGAGTCTTCTCCGGGGTGGCGTTCTCTGCACCTCTGGGCGGGGCTGGGCCGAATGGTTGGCACGCTCGTCCAGCACCGCCCCTCCGCGCCCCACGCACACAGGCACAGAGCCCTGGTCCCGGGGACACCTGACCCGGGAGCAACCAACTGTGACTCAGGAGGGCAGGCATGCAGGGCGGCACCCCACCTTGGGAGTGAGGGGTGCCACTCCCATCCTGGGCTGCCAGCCCCTGGGCAGATGGACACAGGGGACCTGGCCTGCCATGGACACGTCCTCGGAGGTGTGGGCAGAAGGAAGAGGGCAGAGCATGCCCACTGAGGGGCTCCCAGCACTGACCCCTCGCCTGTCTGTCCGCCCCCATTCCTTGTCCCCACAGACTTGACTCACTGGCCCTAGATGCCGCCTAGGCATGAACTCAGGCAAGAGTGCCCGCTACCACCGCTTCCCTGCCGACCTGCCCACCCCAGACGCCAGCACTGCTGCTGCCGGGGTAAGGCGTCCTGCAGCCCCTCTCTGCACCCCGCACCCCAGAGACCCTTCCCACCCCACCCTCCGCCCTGCACTGATGTAGATACGGCAGGGGGCGGGGCGGCGGGAGAGGCCAGCTAGTGTGTGCTGTGCCTCTCTGGACACAGGGGTCCCTGTGGGAGCGCGTGTGTGCGTGCACATGTGTCAGCGTGGGAGCACGTGTGCACAGTCACGTGCCGGGGTGGCTGCCGTGCACAGGGGGGCCCATGTGGGAGCGCATGCGTGCGTGCTCGTGCTTGAAAGCGTCGCCACAGCCTCTGCTCTCTGCAGACCAGGATGGAGACGACCTTTGGGCCCGCCTTCTCAGCCGTCACCACCGTCACCAAAGGTGAGCCTTAGGGTGGGGCCACCAGGTCTTCTCGCCCTGCACCCCCCACCCCCACCCCCCCGTCCCGCCTGCAGGGGCTTACACCCTGTGTCCCTTGCCACCCCTCACCCCTTCCTCCAGGAAGCTGGGCAAGGGCATCTCTGACCTGGGGCCAGCCCCGGAGGCCACAGCTGGGGATGGCCCCGGGAGCTTGGCTTCTCTGCCCGCAGAGCTGGGCTCCCAGGTGGAGGCTGTCCTGCCTGCAGGCCACCGGCCGCCCAGGGACTGGCCACTGCCCCTGTGGATTTCTGCGGCTGCCGGGCCATGGCCTCTGCGTGGCGCGCTTCTCCTCACACGTCTTTTCTGCCCCCAAAGAGGGGGGTTGCTGCCGCTTTGCTGCCAACGCTGGCCCCGTGCCTCCTCCTGGCCGTGAGAAAGCAGGCAGCCTCACGTCCTTCACGTCCGTTCTGACGGAGAGCTGGGCTGCCCACGCAATCCTGCAAAGTGGCTAGTGGATTTGAACCGCCCACCCTGCACTTCGCAGCCCAACTCGTAATAGCAGCTGGGAGCTCTCAGGGCAGCCCTGGTCCCGGAGACCCATCTGTGGGAAATGGGCAGAACTGGCGATCAGGCCCGGACAGGCGTCTCGGGGGCCCCCTCCTCACCAAAGGGAAACTGAGGCTCTGCCCTGGAGCAGCCCTTGGCGGCCAGGGCCTGGGGTTGGGGGGCAGGCAGCCGGCTCTCACAGCACCTCAGAGGCAGCTTGTCAGGCCCTTCCTGCTGTGAAGGGCAGCTGTTTTGCCTCCCTTTCCTCCTTGGGGCGGGGTGGGGGGCATTGTTGTAGGGTACCATAAGGGTCCAATACCCCACTTTTGCCTAGAGACCCAGAGTGTCCCACCCTGGGTGTTTGCAGGGCCTATTGGGGGACTCCTGTCCCCACCACACCCACCTGGGTGATGGCAGGGGCTCTGCAGGAAAGCTGACTCTCTCTGAGGCGGCTGAGTCTAAGGCCCTCCGTTCTAGGAGGGCTGAGCAGAGGGGATGACCCTGGGCAAGGGGATACTTGCTGGACCCCCAGCAGCTCCCGCAGACCCAGAGGGTGCAACTGGTGGTGGTGGTGGGAGGTGAGTTCCTGTCCCCGGCCAGGCAGACGCCCGGGGGAACCCAGCGTGGACCCGGCCCCTGCCAGTAGGGTACGTCCTTACCCGGGTCCCGACCCTGTCTCTCACAGCCGATGGCACCAGCACCTACAAACAGCACCGCAGGACACCGTCCTCATCCAGCACCCTGGCCTTCGCCCCGAGGGATGAGGAGGAGAGCATGGTGGGTCAGCGGGCCGACAGGAGCGAGGACGCTGGCAGAGGGACAGCGTAGGCAGGCAGTCTGAGTGCCTGGGGGTGGGCCGGCTCCAGAAGGAGTCCCCAGGTGGGGGATGGCGTGGGGCGTGTGTGGGGGGGTGGGGCACAAGCTCCCTGATCAGGAGGGACAGGTAATTCTCAGGGCCACAGGCCCTGGGCTGTTTGGCGTTTGCCCGGTGGCCTGGGGCTCAGCGGGCCCCGGCAGCACAAGGGGTTCAACGCTGAGCTTCAAACCCGCCAGTCCCTGTTCATGAGAAAGGCCAGGCCGGCTCAGGGACTCCAGATAGCAGGTCACCTTGAGTTTGAACCCATCCATGGCTATGGGTTAGAGTCTGGTTTTTTCAGTGGCTTTGGTAGCTGGCAGCCCAGGGTGGGGGGGGGGGGGGGGGGGGGGGGGGGGGGGGGGGGGGGGGGGGGGGGGGGGGGGGGGGCCTAGCCAGTGTGAGTGCAGGAACTTCCGGAAGTTTCTAGGCCCTGCTGGGAGAGAAGGGCAGTGTCCCCCAGAGCAGAGGCTATCGCCACCATCCCTGTGTGTCTCCAGACAAGCGCGCCACCGGAGTGTTGGGAAGTGGAGCGGTGGGGGGCGGGGGGGAGTGACCGCCCGGGCTGGCCAGTGGGGGTGTCCTGGAGCACCCGCTTTCCCTGCTCACGGGAAGCAGGAAGTAGCCAGAGCCGTCCTCCTGCAATTGAATAGCAGGAAGTCCCTCCGTTTACAAAGAGAGCTGGGATGTGAGCTGGGGCAGGACCCCTGTCTGGCTTGGCCTGCAGGAGGGGGTCCGCTCCCTCTAGGTGCCGCCCCTGCTGTCCGGGCCATTCCACAGGCGGACAGGGTCAGCTCTGCCGCCCACCGCGGGCCTCCAGGGGCTGGCCCCGCCCCCCAGGGCTGGGGACGCCAAGCCCTGACCCACCCGTGTGCACACCGCAGCCCCCCATCAGCACTCCGCGCCGGTCCGACTCGGCCATCTCCGTGCGCTCACTCCACTCTGAGTCCAGCGTGTCCCTGCGCTCTGCGTTCTCGCTGCCCGAGGAAGACGAGGAGCCAGTATGTGGGTGGGGCCAGGGCCGGGGTGGGGACAGGATGGGCACAGCTCCCAACGGGATCCGGGGGGCTGGGGGTGCCCACCCTCTTCTCCATCCTTGAATGGGTCGTACGTAGCCTCCTCTGTGCTGCTTGGATCCCGGCGCACATCTTCCTGTCCTCTCCCTTCTGCCCGGGGCTCCCCCTGCCCGCCCCGCCCCCCACCCCTCGTGGCGCCCCCGCCTCACGCGCCCCCGCCCTGGACTTACAGGAACCGCTGGTGTTCGCCGAGCAGCCGTCCGTGCAGCTGTGCTGCCAGCTGTGCTGCTGCGTGTTCAAGGACCCCGTGATCACCACGTGCGGGGTGAGGGGCTGCCCAGGGTCGCGACGGGGGCGAGGGGTGGCACTGGGCTGCCACTCGTGGCTCTGTGCCAGGTGCACAGCGTGGGCATGCGGGCGAGGGCCGGAGTCTGGCCACCACGGCGTGCAGAGCCGGGTGGCATGTGTGGGTCGAGGGCAGGGCCGAGCCGACCAGGTGAGGTCTAGGCTTCAGGGGGACCAGGCAGAAGGGTCCTGCTCACTTCACTTTTCTGTGCCCCCAGCACACCTTCTGTAGAAGATGCGCCCTCAAGTCAGGTAGGCCCCCTTTGGAGTCCCGTCCCCAGGGCAGGGAGGGCCCACTCGGGAGCTCCCAGCTGGGCCGGGTCTGCTCACCCCCTGCTGGCTGAGGGCAGCCTGAGAGAATGAGCTCCCAGACTGCCTTGCCCGCTTGGCCCCAGCCCTTGCCCCGCCCCAGAGGGTCTTGGCTGAGCAGCCCCCGTGGGCAGCAGGGTGCGGACTTGGGCCTCCATCAAGATGAGGCGCCCCCTTCCTCGGGAGGACGCGGCCGGGTCGGGAGGGAGCACTGTGGGTCAGCATGTCCCGTCCCCCCCCACGTGCGCGCCCTCCTCAGAGAAGTGTCCCGTGGACAACGCCAAGTTGACGGTGGTGGTGAGCAACATCGCCGTGGCCGAGCAGATCGGGGAGCTCTTCGTCCACTGCAGGCACGGCTGCCGCTCAGTGGGCCTCGGGAAGCCCAGCGCCTTCGAGGTGGACCCCCGGGGCTGCCCCTTCACCATCAAGCTCAGTGCCCGGAAGTGAGTGTGCCACACGAGGCGGCTGCGGGCCCCGGGCCAGTCTCCTGGGGACTCACGCCCTGCTCCGGGGTGCCCCGCCCGCAGGGACCACGAGGGCAGCTGTGACTACCGCCCCGTGCGCTGCCCCAACAACCCCAGCTGCCCGCCCCTCCTGAAGATGAACCTGGAGGCCCACCTGAAGGAATGCGAGCACATCAAGTGCCCCCACTCCAAGTACGGGTGAGTGGGCGGGGGGAGGGGGTGGCATTTAGCTCTTGGGGTCGCCCCTGGGGACTGAGGAGGGAGCCGGGCCAGGGGCCATCACCAGGGCACCGCCACCGACTTGTCATCAGAAAGCCTGTTCTAGGTGATCCCAGGAGCATCTCGGCCATGGGAGTGGAGGGGAACTGGACCGGCCAGGGGACCAAGAAGGCACTAGAGGGGGCA
>PVJH01043513.1:0-13548 GCA_004026705.1 Nesogale talazaci | reverse complement strand
CAAGCAAACAAATGAGGCCTGACCCTCCTAGCTTTGCTGTTCCATAGTCAGTCTGAACCACAGATTGTTTAATGCGTTGCACGAAACCCCAGTCCAACTATTTCCATGGATTTGCCCAACATCTGACCTACTTTTCAGCATACCAGAAGGTAATTACCTGCCCAGAGCCCTCCCCAAAGTCTCAGGTCATAAACTCTTCCTCGTAATCAGGCTTTGCACGCCTTTACTGTGCCTCTGCAACACTCCAAAGCCAGACTGGCACCAGGGGAGTGTTGTTAAGACATGCAACCCACACAGGGCACTCTGGCTGAAGACAGGACTCCAGGAACAGATATATCAGGCACTATTATCTGGATAAAATTGTGTTGGGGAGGAAATTGTTGGGATGTGAGCTGAGGAATAATGGGAGAGTTGTAGTCTCCTAAGGCTCCTGACGTACTTGAAGGCGAGGGGGGAGGGGAAGGTGGGACTTGTAGGTGATTAATTCTGAACCAGCAACAGGTGAGTCTGATGATGAGAAACTTGATCTAAAGTTACTGTGGTAATGTTTCATTTTGTGTCAGGTAGGAGTGGAAATGGTAGGGCAGTTAGTTATCCCAAAATCCATTTTGCTTCCTTTCAGAGCTTGTCATTTCTTTTTTTATTTTCATGAACTATAAGCCAGAATGAGATCCTCATTTTAACTTACTGCTCCAACTATAAAGTTGAAATAATGCTTCACTCGTAAGCTCAGGAGTGTTTGTACATATGTTCCAATGGTTCTATTCCTGCTAGGTAAACAAGATAGGGTGTGATATGATTGAATGATTGTTGCTCTGTGGTCAGCTACAGTATCCAATATGACAGCAGCTAGCCACATGTGACTATTTAAATTTAGTAAAATGAAAGAAAATTAGTTCTTCATCCATACCAGCCACATTTAAAGTTCTTGTGGTTAGCATTAAACTGACTAGACTGATAGAATTATAGAACATCTCTGCATAATCATTGCAGTCCCTTCTATTGAATAGTGGTACTGTATTTTTCGGACCATAAGATGCACCTGACCATAACACACAATTTTTAGAGTAGGAAAACAAGAAAAAAAAATCCTGAACCAAATAGTACCAGTGTGCTAAAATATTCTGGGGTACCACACCTCTGGACCATAAAATGCACCCTTGTTTTTCCCCCTCTTTTGGGGGAAAAAAGTGTGTCTGATGGTCCGAAAAATATGGTATTCAAGATTTACCGTCTCCATGCTTTCAATGTAGTCTTGGTGATGTCCGTGGTCATGCATTGGACTGCAACCCGTAGTCGGCTGTTCAAGACCACCAGCCAATCCTTGGAAGAAAGAGCATGCTGTCAACACCCATAAAGAGTTACAGTCTCAGAAACTCACAGGGCAAGTTCTACCTTGGTTTGCTATGAGTTGGCATCAACTTGATAGCAGTGAGGTTTTTGCTTTTTTTTTTTTTTCTGTTTTCATTATTGCTTTCTCCCACCTTTGCCAATAGCAGAGAGCCTGGTGGTGCAGGGTTCAGTGCTAGGCTGTCCACCAAAGGGTCAGTAATCTGAGCCCACTGAATTGTGGCTGTCTGCTTTAGAGATTACAGCACTGAAAACCTGGTGAGGACTTGTATTCTGCCCAAAGGGTTAGTATGGGTTTAGTAAGGATTACCAAAGTCAACAATAACTTGGTTTCTTAGTAATTAAAAATGCCAAGGGTGTAGCTTTTCCTGAATATGTAAATACAAGAGTTATAGTACAACTTATTAGTGATTCTTCCAACATTGAAACTTCTCTGATTGGTAGCCTTAATAATTAATATTTCATCTGCCTCTTGGCTGGTTTTCCGTAATAACTCAGGGATTTGCAAAGGGAGAGCCCTGAATTCTGGCAATTAAATCAGCAAACAAGAATGGAATTTTTTGTGGAATCATGTTGGAAACTATTTAGGTAATCAGATTTTATTTTTACTGTGGAAACGGTTGGGGATCTTTTGAGTGCCATTTATTTTGCAGTTGAAACATTGAGATAGTCGGTTGCCTGTTTTATTATTAATAAAAGATGATATTTGAGCTATTTGTGTTCTCTACAGATATCATTCTTAAGTATGAGCAATCGTGATTATATATATACATATGTACACATATATACTTACATATCACAACATGTCACATGTAACCTAATGACCCACAAGCTTAACAGTTGTTAGTGTATCTTTCTAGATTGAATTTAGTAAAATCACAGTTCTTTAAAAAATGAGTAGAGGCCTGGTGATGTAGTAGTTTGGCTACAATCTGATCCGAATGCCCAGCGTTTCAAAACCATCCAGCCAGCCTCCAGGCGAAAGACAAGGCTAAGTACTTCACAACGAAGAGCAGACCTACCCAGCCAGGGGTTGGATGAGCTAGCATCTATTTGTGGGCAGTGAGGCAGTTTGGTTTGTTTTAAACAAAGAGCCCTCATTCGTTTATAACAAAACCAACCAGCAAACAAACATGCTTACTAATTATAAGACCGAGTAGAACAAAGTTCTCTTGCCTTTTGTTTATTTTTGAACAAAGTGGCAATCATTCTAGAACTTAACTTTCGCATTGAGAAAACTGTGCCATCAGGAAATGTGGACATTGTGTAAATCCCTCCCTTTTTGGTACTTAACAGCTATCTTGTGACAGTCACCCTCGCATGACATAGTAAGGGCATCGTTCGGTACCCATGAAATAACGGGGCGTTGATTATGCACACTGCCCATTTAAGTTCACCTGGGTTAAACTGCAATCAGAAGCAAACTCTGAGCAGCAGGGTGCTCGAGTTCTTAAGTGCCCACACCGTGAACTAGCTTTCTTCAGTTTGCTGGCAGGGTCTGCTGGGTGGGAGGTCTGCCCCTTCTCCCAGCCTGGGCCCTCGCTAAGCGGGAACCAGCAGCAGGGACTGGGGCCGGCCGGGTCCCATGGCAGGGCCGGGAGCCCGCGTTGGCCGGTCACGTGCGGGGCTGGGCGCGGACGGTCCCAGCGCGCACTCGCCCGGCGGCCGCGGGGAGGGGCGGTGCCGCCGCGGACCCAGCGCCCGGTGTCCCGCACGAGGTTCCTGGGACTTAGGGAGCCAGCATGGCCGACGGGCGGTGCATCGACGGGGGCGGACTGGCAGACGGGCGGCCCGCAGCCGGGGCCCCGCCCCCGGAGTCCGGGAGCCTGGGTGAGCTCGTGGGTCCCTCTATCTGGGCTGCTCCCAGGGTCGGTGGTGAGCAGGCCAGGGTGGAGGTCCCTCCGCGCCTGGGGGACGGGGCGGGGCTTGTCCTCGATGATGCTCAGGGTCCTGGCGGGAAGATAGGGCTCAGCCCAGCATGCCAGTGATCTCCGGCTGCTCCTGCACTGCAGGAGAAAAGTAGCAAGATGTTGGCATGGTTGCACTTGCACCATGGGGGCTAGGACTTGAGGCTGGTACCACTTGACTTCCCCTGAAAGTCACCAGCTACGTACTTTCAAGATTTTTGCGTGTGTGCACTCTTTAACTTTTAATTTCCTACCAGCACAAGAAGCATTGCTTCACAGTGGGCGTCACGCTCTGTTCATGTGACTACTTTTTACAGTGCACCCGCGCTCAAACCACATGTGAATGTTGAATGGGGTCTCAGAGACAGCTTGAAAAATAGCAGCTGCCCCAGAGAAGAATTAATGATTCATTTGATCAGTAACCCTACTGATTAGCGGCGACATTGAAAAAAGTTGTCCTGCGTTAGTTAATAGTGGTTTCTGACGGTCAAAATGGTCTCTTTCTGCAGACTGTATTACGAAATTCAGTCGTTGGCAGTGTGTTATTCTATTTGGGATGTGGCATCTAAACTATTGAATGCTATGAAGTCTGGATTATGTCCTAAAAAATGACTTGGGAAAAAAGTTCTAAAGTTGCAAAGTTAGCTGTTACACTTTGGTAGATAATTGACGTCATTGAATTAGCATGAAAATCAGTGATGGATCTTCCTTGCAACTTGGTAGCCTTTAGGTTTGCACTGTGATAGATACATTCTGAATATAAATTTATAAATGGTCTCACCTCTTGACCTAGCCTTGGGAAAATACTTTATTGATTTGTTTGACGGGCTGGCAGTGTTCATATTCTAACCTGGACACATTGATTTTTTTTTTTTGGTTGTTGTTGCAGATGTTATACACCTTGTAAACCTCAGGTTGAAATTTAAAAGATCTTTGTATTAATTATGAATAATTAATAATAATTAGGGCTTTTATCCCCTAAGTCTAAAGAACTAGATGAGTTTTGTTTAAAATCAACTGAAAGAAAGGGAGAAAACTGCCAGTAATATTTCTCAAAATTTAGCTAATAATTTTCATATTTCGCTCAGGCAGAACAACTGCCCCATAGCAGTTGAGCAACTGATCATCAAAAGAGGAATGATTGCTTTAAGTTGATCAGAGTAAGATCTAGTGACAATCGTTTATCAAGAAACACTTAGTAAAACACCGCACTGGATCAGCAGACGCTAGTGGTTTGGTGCCTAATCTCTGTCTTTTGAGGTTCCTCTCTCTTGCAGGTATGGTTTGAACAGTTTGGTATGCTGTGACTCTCATTGGCTAAATTATTTTTATAGTAACACTTCTCCTCTGCCCTCAGCACCACCCTAAACCCAAACGATACAGTTTTAGACCCACCAACTAGGTTGAAAAAAATAGTCCCTTTATTGTAATGAGATGGCACCATGTTTTTTTAAAGAGTTTTTCTTCCCTTTGACTATTTTATTGAGAGACCACAGTGTTTTTTAATTGGATCTGTCTTCTAGCCATGTTTCACTCTTGGCATTACTACAAGCTGAGCTTGTGTACCTGGCAGGTATTCATTGAGAAAAGTAACAGGCAGAACTGCCTGTAGAGAAACAAGTAAGATGGCAAGTGCATATGATTACGATTTGAAACATTTCAAACCCTCATCTGTTCTTTCAAGCCGAGCTTGATGACGCTTGCAACCTTGTTAATAAATTCTCCACAGTTCCTAGAAAGAGGAGCAATGGTACCAGTGTAAGCATCAGCAGATACAAATCTCACTAAAATTCATTGATTACATGTGAGAAAAGTGCTGTTACACACTCTGTACAATATATTCACAGTGATGGTCATGGGGTCATATAAATATATTATGCGATGTTCTTGGTCGATAGAAATGTTGGAATTGTCTTCACTTACTTGACCTCTTCCATTAATATTTCATCAGTACTGACACTCTTAAAGGTGCCCTGGTGGCGTCGTGGCTACAATTTAGGTTGCGGTCAGCAAGGTCCATAGTTCCAACCCCAGCTGCTCCTCAGAATAGAGGCAGGTCTCTCAACTCCTGTGATCAGCTACAGTCTCAGAAACTCAACTATAGGGTCACTATGAAGTGGCATTAACTCCATGGCAATGAGTTTGGAGTTTGAGTTTCTGATAGTATTAAAGTAGCCTTTGAAGTGCACAGGTTAAATGCTTGGCTGGGAACCCAGAGCCATCAGCAGCTCTACAGGAAAGAGATGTGGTTGCCTGCATCCGTAAAGATTAGAGGCCAGAAAACCCTACCAGGCAGTCCTACTCAAGCCTAAAGGTCCACTATGAGTTGAAATGGATTCCACAGCTGTGCGTGCTTAGTGGCTTATAGGTAGACAACAAGTCCTGGAAACCGTTTACTACTGTTTGGAAAAGGATATCCTAAGTTATGCACTTTCTCTGAGTTTTATCAGCCTGTTCGTAAGAAGTTACTATATAGTGAAAGAGTCCTCAATTGTACATTCTCCTATGTCATGACAATGGAAAGTAATAACATGTTTTTGCTTCATTGTCTAAAGTTTTCCTATAACAAGAAACTTCCCAGAAGTGTGACATACAACTGGTTAGAATTAGTATAACAGATGGATCTGATTCTGTCTGAATAATTTTCAAATGGCAAATAATCATAGCAACATTTAATTTATCTTGTATGAATGTTAAGGAATTGTAATTGACAGTATTTAAGTGAGCTTTTTTCCATCATCTAAAACTTGTTTTATCTAGCTCGTGGCCTTCACTGTACTTTGCTTTTACATAGTCAACCTCTTTGTGAAATACTAGTTAATACTTTTAAGAATCTATAAAGTTGAAACTCCAGTCAGGTTAGCAACTAAGGTCAGGTCTTGATTGTTGAAGCAGATACAATTTATAGCAACCTACGTTGCTAAAAAGGAGCCCTGGTGACATAGAGGTTATGAAGTTTGGACTGCAAACCTCATATTCAGCAACTCAAATCCACCCGCTGCTCCGTAGAAGAAAGATGAGGCATTCTAGTCCTTAAAGAGCTCCCTATTTGGAAACCTACAGGTGCAGTTCTGCTCTGCCTTATGGGATCGCTATGAGTCTGAATCAACTTGATGGCAGTGAGTTTGTTATTTTGGTTTAAGTTTACTAGAAAGAAGCCCTCCTGGTCTAATGGGTTACACTTTGAGCTGACCACAAACCCACCATCCACTCCCTGGGAGACAGATGAGGCTGACTATTCCTGTAAAGATTTAAAGTCTCAGAAACCCAAAAGAATTGTCCTATTCTGCCCTGTGGGGTTTCTATAGGCTGGACTCAGTTCTTTGGCAGAAGAGTGTGGTTTGTGTTTGGAAGGGACATAGTATTACATGTTGGGCTGTTGGCTACAAGGTCAGCAGGGTGATGCCCCCAGCTGTTCTGATGGAAGATAAGGCATCCTGCGCGTGTAAAGATCTGCAGCCTAGGAAACACACAGAGGTGGCACTGCTCTCCTAAAGGATTACTGTGAGTCTCAATCAACATGACGCTAGTGCTTTTGCTTGGGTGCAGGGGGTGGGGTGGGGCTGTTAGTAAGTTTACTGGTGGTTGTGTGGATGAGGCATTGAAATGCTAACTCCACGATTGGTGATTCAGACTCACCAGGTACTCCTGTGGGAAAGCTGAAACTGTCCGCTCCCAATAGACTTACAGTCCCAGAAACCTTTGAAGGAGCCCTTCAACTCTGTCCTCAAGGGTCACTGAGTTAGGATTGACTCCGTGGCACTGGTTAGGGGGCAAGACGAGTTTCAGCAATTTCATAAAGCACATGGCATAGCTTATTTGATTTTCATCTGTGTTAACAATGATTAACATTTCAGCTGGATAAAATAAAGTGATAAATGGAAAAGATGGCAAGATTACATCTTACATACTTTGGACATGTTGTCAGAGAGAAGGTCAATCTTTTGATATGTCTATATAGTATATGAGTCATTATGACTATGTAGTGAATATGAATAAAAGAAGATAAAGTAAATACATTAAATATTATGTGGTAAAGTATTTGTATGCACATTTTACATTAATCTCAGTGGTTTACAAACCAAAGTATAATTTATTATTTATTATATACTAAAGTATATTTATTTATTACAAGTATAGCCAATTCTATGCCATACCATAGTTTTCTTTATTTGTGTCCTAGCATGATGCAGAATTATTAAATAAATAAATGGAATTAAAAGTTATGTGATAATAGTTAAGTGATGATTATTTTAAAAATGAATTCTTTGTCCCCACTGGCAGCTGTGACAGTTGCCTCAGATGGTGCCTGGCATCACCACCACTGTCAGAGGGGCTTTTCCTTCTGTCACCTGGCACCCCTCCCGTGGCAGTGGGGGTCTTTCCTGCTTTTGCCCACTCACAGCAGTAAGGCTTTTCCTGTCTTAACCCGGGCCCTCCAGTGGCAGTGGGGCTTTCCCCACCTTTACCCAGCACCCCTTCTCGTGGCAGCAGGGCTTCTCCCACCATTGTCCGGCACCCCCATGCACAGAGCTACACTTGCTGCTTCCATCTGCCCTGCCTGTGAGCCCTAAGTGGCCCACCAGGCCTGCCTTCCAAATGGAGAATCCTGGCTCTCTAAAGAGAGTAAAACTCTAGTGCTATAAAGAAGTTACCCAACCCCCCAGCACATTTGACTATAGGCAATCTGCAGAAGCATTCCTATCAGTCTCACAAAGAGAGAGCCCAAGGCTCCTTGACTCCCTAGAAAACAGTGCCACACTCCTCAAAAATGACATGCTGCCAGCAACCACTCACAACAATCTGAATGAAAAAAAAACAAAAGAAACAAAACACGTTATCAGAAGTAATGGATCTAGAGACATGCATAAAACAAGCAGAACTTTAGCTACCAGAGAAAGACATCTTCAGAATGCTAACTGGAGCCATACAGGATATGAGGGAAGCATTACATAGAAAAGGATGCAATGACAGAGATAAAGGGCGCACACCAAAAGGAAATACAATGATTAAGGGATGAGGTATCAAAAACAAATAACAAGTTACCAGGCTTGGCTAACAAACTAGAACAAACTGTGACCTTGAGGATAACCAGGTGAGCTTCAACAAAGAGAAAATATAGTCAAACAATATAATCAAAGAATCTGAAGAAAACCTGAGAAAATGTAAGATGTTAGAGGAACAGTATTAGAATAATTGGACTACCAGAATGAGACAGCAAAGAAGTCAATAGCAAAATTAGGGGATTCCTATGTGAAAACTTCCCCAGCTTAATGAACAAGAGTCAAGCTACCATCCGGGAAGCTGAGAGTACAACAACTAGACACACACCAAGGAAGAATTCGCAAAGGCATATAATAGATGAATTATCCAATCCTGAGGAAAAGAAGAAAACCATGAGATCAGCTAGGGGAAAAAAGGCAGTCATCTATAAAGGTACCCCCAGTAAGAATATGATGACATACCTCTTGAAAGAAGAGGTGAGAATGGAGTAACATTCTGAATGTTGAAAGGAAACAATGTAAACCCAAGAATCCTCTATTCAACGAAATTATTTATCAAGATAGACAAAGAAGGATGAGTCTTCCTGGACAAGGTAAAACTCAAAGAAAAATCCTTGCTGTCCCAGTGTGCTCAGAAGAATACCATTCAACATGCCCAAATTGGAGACCACCACTTAAGGCAATTCCATCCAGAGGTCAATACATTGAAAACAGCCCCCAAAATAGCATAGGCTTAGTTGTGAGGAGAAGGCAAGAATGAACCACACAATCATGTGAACAATGTGCTGATTGAAGACAGGTAGTAAAACACCCAACACAAAAGATACAAAATGACATGGATATTATAACATGGATGTTATAATGGATGTTATAACTCTGAATATTAACTCTGAACTGAAAAGACAGCCTAACAGACTGGCTTAGAAAACACAACCCATCAATCTGCGTAAAAGAAACATATCTCAGACTTGGAGACAGAAATAGGCTGAGAATCAAAGGTTGGATAAAAGCATACCAAGCAAATAGCAATTCAAAAAAAAAAAAGCAAGGGTTACAATTCTAATCTATGACAAAATTGACCTCAAGGTGAAATCCATAGCATGAGATAAGGAGGGGCACTATGTAATGCTCAAGGAGTCAGTAGACCAAGCACCATTGAGTATAATAGACATTTACATACCCACAAAATTTGTCAAAGACTCCAAAAGATGGAAAAAATTCATAATCTCAACAATTGTAGTAGATGACTTTAATGCACTATTCTCTGAGAAAGATAGATCACAGGGAAAAAAGCTTTAACAATGAAACTACAGAACTACAATTAGGTAACTTGACCTGATAGTCACTTTCAGAGCTCTCCACCAAAATGCAAAAAAAAAAAAAAAATCACATTTTTTTCAAACCCACATAGATCATACTTGAAAATAGACTGCATTCTGGGACACAAATCTATCCCATACAGATTCAAGCTCGAAGAGATCACTCAGCATTCCCTCCTGGACCACTATGCCATTAGATTGGAAATCGGCAAAAGGAGGATGAAGAAAACGTGGTCAAATAATGGAAAGATAAATAACTCTACTGAAAAATGATCCACATCAGAGTTGAAATCAGGAAGTTTCTAGAAATCAATTAGAATGTGAAAATGATGTGCCCAAACCTTTGAAATACAGCAAAAACAGTTAGCAGAAGAAGTTTGACAGCAATAAGTGCACATATGAAAAAGGAGAGACTTATAATTGATACGCTGACACAAAACCTCCAGCAATAGAGCAGTCAACTTAACAATCCTACTAATAGCAAAAGAAAAGAAATAATAAAAATTAGCATAGAAATGAAAGAATGGAAAGACAAGGAAAAAACAAAAATTGATGCAGCAAACAAGCTAGTTCTTGAAAAGATTAGCAGAATCAATAGTCTAGGGCTGAGCCCTGGTGGCGTAGTGGTTGAGTGCAGGACTGCGACCCACTGGCTTGGCAGTTTAAATCCAGGAGCAACTCTCCAGGAGCAAGGCTGGGCCTCCCACTCCCACCAGAGGGCAGTGATGCCCCCCCCAATAAAAACAAACAAACAAAAACAACAACAATCCAGAATCAATAGACTACTGGAATGCCTAACCAAAGAAAAGAAGGAACAAATATCATTAGTCAGGATGAGGGATGAAACAGGGACCCTAAAGAAGTTAAAGTGCTACTTACACAGTACTGCAGAGGCCTGTATGCAGAGAACTGAACAAATCGAAAAACGTGGAAAAATACTTGGAAATGCAATCCCTCCTTAACTATCCCAGATAGATATCAAATACCTCAATAGACTCATAGCAATAGAGGGAACAGATAAAGTTATCAAGGAAATACTAAGGAAAAAAAAAATCCCCCAGGCCAGACAGCTTCCCAGGAGAATTCCACAAAGCATTCAGGGTAGAACTGACACCAATCTTACACAAACACTTTCAACACATGGGAAAAGATGGCAACTCCCAAACTCTTTTCATGAAGCTAGAACTACACTGATACCTAAAGTGGGCAAGGGTCTCACAAGAATTGAGAACTGCAAACCGATATCTCTAGTGAACATCAATGCAAAAATCTTTAACAAAATACTGGCCAATAGAATACAAAAGTACATAAAATAGATAATTCACCATGGTCAGTGGGATTCATTCTCAGGATGCAGGACTGGTTCAACATCCAAACGTCCATCAGCATCATTCAACACATTGGAATGAAAAAGTCTAAACCCGCATATTATCAGTAGACACAGATCAAAGCATTTGACAACATTCAATACCTATTCCTGTTGAAGACACTCAAGAAGATAGGCATGGAAGGAAAGTTCCTCAATATAATACAAGCTATATATGAAAGGCCGACAGTCAACATGGTAGCCAATGGGGGAAAGACTAAAACTGTCCTACCGAAAAGGGGAACCAGACAAGGATGCCACTTGTCCCCACATTTATTTAACATCGTTCTGGAGAGCCTTGCTAACAACATAAGGTAAAGAAAAGACATCAAGGTCTGGGGAAAGAAGAGAAATTACCAGTATTCACTTATGATTTTATATACGGAAAACCACAAAAGCTTTACTAAAGTAATACTGACTGTGATAGCGGAATATGGCAGAGCCACAGGATACAATATCAACAAACAGAAGTCTATTGGACTGCTCTATACATTAAATGAGTTCACAGAAGAGGAGATCAAAAAGGTAGTACCCTTCACAATGGCCAAGCACAAATTGAAATATCAAGGGATATATCTAATCAAAATTCCAAAATATTTGTATGAAGAGAATTACAGAACACTACCAAGAGGGACCTCCAACAATGGAAAGCTATCACATGCTCACAGATCAGAAGACTTAATATAGTTAAGATGTCTGTCCTGCCCAAGGTACTATACAAGTTTAATGCTATCCCGATACAAAAGCCAACATCTTTCTTAAAAAAATTGAAAAAACTTACCACTTCATATGGAGAAGGAATAAACTCAATTAAAAGAGAACTCCTCAAGAAGGAAAAAGTCAGAAGGCTTGCTTTACCTGTGTTTAGCTCCGACAGAAAAACCAAAATAGCATGGTGCTGATATAATAACATATTCAGACCAATGGAGGAGAACTGAAAACCCAGAAATGAAGTCATCAGCATACGCACAACTAATTTTGATAAGAATCCTCCAAAATACCAACTGATAAACAGGTGCCCTCTTCAACAAGTGGCAGTGGAAAAAAGAATGACTATCTACCTGCAGAAAAATGAAGCAAGACCCTTGCCTCACTCCAGACACAAGAATAAACTCAAGGTGAATCACAGACCTTGAGATAAAACCCCAAACTAGCGACATCAATGAGGGAATTGGGACAAATGTAAGAATTTTGGCGCAATTTCCCTATTGGAAATAGGGAAGGACATAAGCACAGAGGAATCACAAATTGACAAATAGGATATACTGAAGATAAAACACCTGTGTACATCAAACGTCTTTGCCTAAAGCATAATAAGAGAGCCCACAGAGTGAGAAAGCATCTTTAGCAATGACATATCAGACAAAGGTTTTATTACTAAAATATACAACACTCTGCTAGCCTACAATAAGAAGAAACAAAAACCATTGGGAAAAGACCCCAATAGAATTTTTTTCAAGGGCAGAAATCCAATAAACATGAAGAAATGTTCCTGATCATTAGCCATAAAGGAAATGCAAATTAAAACAACTATGAGATACCACCTAGCACCCTCAAATATAGCCCAATTCAATAAAACAAAGTAGCAAGTGTTGGAGGGGATGTGGTAAGATAGCTACTCCCATCCACTACTTGTGTCCCTATAGGGATGTGTAACCATTATGAAAATCAATATGGCAATACCTAAAATAAATGGAAATCAAGCTACCATATGTCCCAGCAATCCCTCTACTGGGCATATACCAGAAGAAGTAGAAACAGACCATGACCACATATCTGTGTGACAATGTTCATTGCAGCACAGTTCACAACTGCAAAGGATTGGAAAAGCCTAACTTGCCATCAGCCAATGAATGGATTAAAAAAACTCTGGTATATGCAAATGATGGAATACTATGCATCCCTATCTTTATGTATTAATAATATATATATATATATATACATGTCTATATTTATATGTCCATGCATAGTTTTTACTTCCTAGTTCTATTTCCTTTTACCTTCCACCTGCCTCACTATCATGCTTATCTCTCATTCACCTCTTAGCCATTCTTCTTGGCAAGGTATCTGCCAGTACCTGCTGGCTTCTTTGCCAGTGCCAGCCGGCTTCTTGAATCTGTGAACAAAGAGGATAAGAAAAGACTATATACAAAAGCTGGGAATGGGAGGACGGAGTCTGAAGACAGCCATCCCAAGTTTAATAGAGGCAGTCCTTTTATAAGTCTAAGGCATTACATAACATACTTGTTCTTACACTTTTTCCCATGACTAAGGAACATCAATATCTTATGTGAAGTTCACCATATCCTCATTCGCCATCTCTTGAAACAGCCAAGCTGCTTCTCATTCTGACCTTGGTAATTTCTATCTACTAACATAAACTAAGCTACATATATCTAAACAATCACTACAGTAAAACACCTGCACAATTATGTGAAAAGCAAAGTATACTGGGAACCGAGGTCATCATGCCCTAGAGTTATGTAGCAAAAGGCAACTCCTGCTTTCAAGACAGCTTCAAAGAGTTATGTAGCAAAAGGTAACTTCTGCTTTCAGGACAGCTCCAAACCGTATTAACCCTTTGGTTTCAAGGCAGCTCCCAA
>PVJH01043512.1:0-13563 GCA_004026705.1 Nesogale talazaci | reverse complement strand
AACATTTTAATGTGTCTTCAAAAAGTCCTTTAGAATTTAATTCCATGGTCATCTACCACTAGGGCTTTGATAAGGAATATTTCTCCCTTTTATATATACCTTAACGTACTCCACCCATGTGTCAACAATTTAAGATGCTCATTTGTTATTTTACTTTAAGCAGGCTTTACATTATAATTTAACAGCATAATAGAATCTCTATTCTAGTTGACAAACACTGCGGTGCAAATGATTTAATTTACTAGCTTAAGCATTAGTCTACATATTATTGTATGGATCAGTCATTGCATACTAAAATCACTCATCCTTAATGTAATGATTTGGTATCCCTACAGAGAATTCTAGTCATCAGAATGTCATTAGATACAGTAAAAAAATGAAAATTACTATTACACAGCAGTAAACACTATTAACTGTTAGTTAAAATAGCATTTAATTTAACCATGCAAGAGTTTACAGATTTCCACAATTTAGTTGGTCCTCAAATTGTTGTCACGTCTGCCAATGACACGACAGGATGGGGTGGGGGGCAACAATGGAGTGACTAGTATTTGCATATGGCAGATACCAATTGTGATCTGTGCTGCTGTACAAATTGTTTGACTGTCTGGGACATTTTACTGACAAGGAAAGAGAGCATTCTGACTTTCTGAAAGAAAGGCGTGTGTGTAATTCCAAAATGCAGACAGACGGCAAGTCAAGTGGGAGGACAACAGGATGGTTCTTCCTAGGTTGCCTGCCTGGTTGTCTTTATCTTTCCCATTAGCTCAGGTTTGCACTCACAGGTTCTAGAAGCTTCAGTGGCAATGATGGCGAACTTTGAAAAAAAATTAAATGCATGTGGCAAAATACATGCATAAATAATGATGCCACATTAACTCTTTTTGTGTGGTTAATTCAGTGCCACTAATAACATTTACCATGTTGTACATGGCCAATATTCATTTCCACAATTCTCCATTACCCCAATGGAAACTCAGCACCTGTCAGCAAATTTTCCTATCCTCTCTCCCCCTAGGCACTAGTGACCTCTCCTTTATGTTGGTTTCTTATGCATTTGCCTATCCTATTTCATAGAAGTGGGACCATTTAATCTGTGTCATTTTGTGTCTGGCTTATTTCACTCAGCATTACTTCTTCAAGATCCTCCCATGTGACAGCATGCACTCATCCTTGATAACTCTTTATTGCTGAGTATCAGTTCCTCATGCCACCACTTCTCTGCTAGTTCGTTGTACTCTGGAGGCTTGTGTGTTGCTGTGATGCTGAAAGCGATGCCATTGGTATTTCAAATACCAACTGGGTTAGGCCCTGACCTGGTTTTGGTTGCTGTTAGTGAGTTTCTCCACTGTCTCTTCCCACAGATGTAGTCAACTTGATTTCTATGTGTTCCATCCAAAGAAGTTCATGTGTATAGCTGCTGTTTGTGTTATTGAATAAAAAAGTTTTTGTAATGAAGAAGTTGTTGGTTTTGCAAAATTCTATCATATGATCTCCAGGTCCAATACTGTCAACAAGACCATGTTTCTTCCTTTTTGCTTCGAACTTTTGCATCCTAATCACCAGTAATTATCAATGTCTCTTGATTGCATATTTGATCAATTTCAGACCACTCAAATGCCAAGAATATTTCAAGAAGAGATTTGATAAATTAAACAGATGACCTGATGAACTGTGGGATGGCATTGATAACAACTAATATAGAAAAATCAAATGGTCATTAAAAAGATAGGAAAACAACTGGAACGATTTATAGACTTCTCTTTCTTTCTTTCTCTTTCCTCATATATTTCTATATAAGATAGGCAGGATAAACAATATCGAGGAGGAAAAAATGACTTCTGTAAGGACATGGGAGGAAGGAGAAGTGGGGCAAAAGAGGTGGGGAGCCAATAAACCCAGGGACAAGGGAACAAGTAATCTAAAGTTGATGGCAAGGAGTGTGTAGGATCACTGTAAGGCTTGATCAAGTACAATGTAGCCAAGAGGAATTAATGAAAGTTGAATGAAGGCTGAGCATGATAGTGGGACAAAAAGAAAGCAAAAGGAAATAGAGGAAAGAACTAAGAGACAAAGGACATTTATAGAGGTATAAATATAGGCACATATCTATGTAAATATGTTTTTACATAATGATAGGGACACAGATATATGCACATATATTATATGTTAAATATAAAGATAGCAGATAGCTATTGGATCTCTACTCAAGTCCTCCCTCAATGCTAGAACACTTTGTTCTAATAACCTGGAAATCTGTGGTGCTCACCTTCCTAACACAATCGTTTGTCTCTTCCCATAAATGTAGTCAACTTGATTTCTATGTGTTCCATCCAAAGAAGTCCTTGTATATAGTTGCCATTTGTGCTATTGAATAAAAAAGTTTTTGCAATGAAGAAGTTGTTGGTTTTGCAAAATGGGTAAAGATGGGTTCATACGCAAATATGTTGAAGAAAGCTAATGGTGCCTGGCCATCATAAGATATAGTGCTTGGGGTCTTGAAGGCTTAAAGATAAACAAGTGGCGATTTAGCTAGCAAGCAACGAAGCTCACATGAAAGATGTACATCAGCTTGTGTGGCCACAAGGTGTCAAGGGGATTAGGTATGAGGCATCGGAACAATAATATCAGTGTGAATTGTGAGGGGTGGGTGGGTGCAGAATGGAGACTCAAAGTCTATCTGTAGACAACTGGACATGCCCTCACAGAAGGGTCCCCAGGAAGGGACAAGGCAGCCAGGGTGCAGAATAGCACTAATGAAACCTACAACTTTCCTCTGGCTCTTTAATGCTTCCTCTCCTCCACCAGTTATCATGACCCCAAGCCTACTTTACAAATCCAGCTGGACCAGAGCATTTATACTGATACAAAGGAAAGCTCTTCACACATGGAATCCAGGACAGGTAAATCCCTCAGGAACAATTATGGGAGTAGTGATACTATGAAGGTAGCAGGAAGGTGGGTAGCAAAATAGAAAATGGATCACAATAATTGACATATTAACACCGGGGGTTGGGGGTGGGAACAGACAACAGAAATGTGGGTAAAGGGAGACATCAATCAGTTTAAGATATGAAAATAATAATAATTTATGAATTATCAAGTGTTCATGAGGGAGGGGGGAAGGAAGAAAAAAGGAAGGAGCAGATACTAAGGACTCAAATAGAAAGAAAATGTTTGAAAAGGATGATAGCAACATATGAACAAAGTGCTTGACACAATGGATATATGGATTGTTATAAGAGTTGTAGGAGGGCTGAGCCCTGGTGGCACAGTGGTTGAGTGCAGGACTGCGGCCCATGGGCTTGGCGGTTTAAATCCAGCAGCAGCTCTCCAGGAACAAGGCTGGGTAACTCCCACAACCACCAGAGGGCAGTGATTGCCCCTCCCCCCAACAAGAGTTGTAAGAACTCCCAATATAATGATGGGAAAAAAGATTGGAAAGAAAGAAAAGATGAAAGTGGGTGTCGGAAGAGACTCTGAAACTTGCTCATGATCATAGAGTAGCGAAGGCAAATGCAATAAATGATGACGTCAAAGATCAAGCAAAATTATTTTCATGAAATGTGCAGAGGTCTAGAACTGGAACACCAAAAAGAAAGCATACACTTAGTAGAGCATAAAGAGCTCAAGAAAAAAATTGAAACCTCAAGTTGCAAAGATTCTACAGGGAAATTATTAAGTGATGCAGGAGGAACACACAGGGCCACTGTACCTAAAAGAAGACATTCAGGAGGTAGCACATGAACAAGAACCACTGGTGCTGTAGGAAGAAGCCGAAACCTCACTGAAGGCACTCGCCAAAAAGAAAGCTTTAGGAATTGAAGGGCTTCGAATGTAAATAGCCGACGAAGCACTGCACGTGCTCACTCAGCTATGCCAGGAAATGTAGACGACAACTATTTGGCACACTCACTGTAAGATAGCCATATTTGTACCCATTCCAAAGAAAAGTGGCTCAACAGAATGCTCAAATTATAGAACACTATCACTGACATCGTGTGCGAATAAAAACTTGCTGAAGATCAGTCAAAAATAGTTGCAGTAATACTTTGACAAGGCAGTGCCAGAAAGTCAGGCCAGATTCAGAAGAGAATTTGGGACAAGGAATATCTTTGATCATGTCAGATGAATCTTGTTTTCTTTTTTGACAAACTCACTCCCATTATGGCCATGATGACTCATAGTATTGGGCTTCCAAGACTGACTGTTTACCGGAGTAGAAAGCCCGATCTTTCCCCTCCGAGCTGCTGCTGGCTGTGAACTGCTGACCGTGCAGATTCCAGCCCAACATGCGGCCATGACACCAGCAGAGCTCCTCTATGTCAGGTGAATGACTCAGAGCATAGAATACCAGAAAGACGTGTACTTGGGTTTCACTGACTAAGCAAAGCATTCCACTGTGTGGACCAAAACAACCTGGAGAGTCTTGAGAAGAATGAGAATTCCAGAATACTGCATTGTGCTCATGAGGAACTAATACACGGACCAAGAGGCAGTCAACAGAACAAGGGAAGACTATGGTTTAAAACCAGGAAAGGTATGTGTCAGAGTTGTATCCACTCGCCATACACATTCAATCTGTATAATGTGCACATAATCAGAGAAGTGTATTATATGAAGAAAATTTTAGCATCAGGATTGGAGGCCAGCTTAATAACAACCTGAGGTGTGCAGATGACAGTCCTTGCTTGCTAAAAGTGAGGAGGACTTGAAGCAGTTTCTGATGACATTCAAAGATTACAGCCTTGAGTATTCAATGTAAAGAAGACCCAAATCCTCACAACTGGACCCGTAGGTAGCATCATGATAAATAAAGAAAAGATTAAAATCGTGAAAGAATTTTTCCTTGCTATGGAACACAATCAGTGCGTGGAACCAAAAGTCAGGAGATCAAATGACACATTGAATTAGGCACCGACTGACTCTACTCCTCCCCACGACCCTTCTATAAGGGGATGTCGTTTCACCTCCAGATGGGCTTAGGGTTTCCTGTCTGTACTCCCGCTCACTTATAATGACATGATTTTTAGTTCTTGGATGCCCGATACCTGATCTCTTTGACACCTTGTGGTCCCAAGGCTGGTGTGCTTCTTTCATGTGGACTTTGTTGGTAGATGGCTGCTTGTTTACTTTTAAGCCTTCAAGACCCCATATTCTCTATGTTTTGATATTCAGGGACCATCTGCTTTCTCTACTACATTTGTTTATGCACACATTTATCTTCAGTGATTGTGTCAGGAAGGTGAGCATCATGGAAAGCCAATTTAATAGAACAAAGCATTCTTGCATTGAGAAAGTACCTGAGTGGAGGTCCAATGCCCATCTGCTGCCTTAATACTAACCCTATAAGGATATGAAAGTAGATCTATTTTTCCATCATCATATATAAATATATTTACCTATATACATGGCTGCATTTAGACCTCTGTAGGTCCTTTCCCCCACCTCCCCTTTCCACCTCCTTTCCTCCACTTCCCCATCTCCCATGTCTCCCTGGAACCATAAGTCCCATTGTTTTCTCCTCCAGACTGTTCATCCAGCCTATGTTATCTACATAGATGGGAAGAGATAATAATATGTAAAAAAAAAGCAAACAAACAAGACATCGCAAGATGAAGCGACGAAAGAAAATAAAACAACAACAAATCCAATGTCGAGAAAAAATATATAAATATGTAAGAAAAAAGAATAATAACAAAAGAAAAATCTGTAAATAGTTCAAGGTCTGTTCGTTGACCTCTAGGAGTATTCCCCGGTTGAGTCCAATGGGGTGCCACACCCTGACCCCAATGTATATCGTTAGAGTGCCATATAATTCTTAAAAGTGTTCCTGGCTGGTGGATCCAATCTCAGCGGAAATTATGGGCTTGATTGGAGAGGAGGTATTTTTTTCAAAAGTGTCACTAAGCTCAGGCTAACAAATAGCACAGCTTAAGTAAAAAAAAAAAAAAAAAAAAAACAAGCATTAGCCTTAAAATGGTCCTTCCCTACTGCAGCCCAAGTCCCAGGTTACCCAGCATTAAATAAAATCAGCAGCAGCGTTGCCCATGTCTATAAAGATGGGCACTCCATGGATTTCTTGGCTCTGAAGCTCCGTCTTCAACCAGGCTGCTGTGATTCATTTCCTTGTTTTCTCCATAACTGCATGCTATTGAATTTGAGTTCTGTGCCCAAAATGTTGAACTTAGATATGGAAAAGGACACCAGGGACCCCTCTGTGTATGCAGAAGGCAATAAAAGCCAAATAACATGCTGCACTGCGTCCTGCTTTGCTTAGGCTTCTAATGCCAAGTCGACAGGGAAATGATGGCTGCAAATGGCTAGGCCTAGTGAGACAAATGGCTGAGGGAAGTGGTGCCCAGTCTTGAAAGAGAGAGCTAGTGAATGTCCATCTGTGATCAGTGAAGAGACAGTAACCTTGCAGGTCATGTATCTGTGGAACAGGTTGCTGGTCTGTGGTGGATTGTCCACCAGCAGTCTTCCATCAAAAGTGTGCAATGGAGAATTGCCGGAAAACGGTTTCTGACAGTGTAGAAATAGAGCGAGACAGACAATATGCAGAGTGTAAAGAGACATGGGTCTTTTTATGTGGCGAATGCTTGGGTCTTCTGTGTTGACCAGCCACATAATTGCATGCAGACCTGGAAATGATGTAGGTCAGAGGAATGGCATCTTTTATTTGGGTCAGCACTTTGCAGAGATATGAATAAAAGGCATTCTGTGGGAAAAGAGGGTATGAGTTGCCCACCTCAGCCTGACTTATGGGTTACCCACATTTATTTTCAAGATGTATGTGATGATAATTCTAGGTGATAAAGTTCTTTTGTCAGGATTTAGCATTGCCGGGAGGTGAGCCCAATTGCAGATTATTCATCCAGAATATGGGCACAGATTGATTTTTGAGCGATCTTTGTGATTAAAAACCTCTGCAAGTATCTTGAAGATATCAGAATGTGAAAGACTCCTGAACGTCTCTTTTGCAACTGCACTCTACCTACCTGCTGAGAAAGTTAACGAAATGCTGTTAGGTGCCACTGAGATGGCTCCTACCCATGGCAATTCTCTGAACAACAGAATGAAGCACTGAGTGATCCTGTGGCATCCTCAGACGTGTCCCAATGCCTGAGCCATTGATTCACTGTGTCAATCCATCGCGCTGAGAGACACCTTCTTTTTTGCTGTTCCTCCACTTTACCAAACAAGTCCTTCAAAGAAGGGTCTTTCCTGACAATATGTCTACAGTATGTGCAATGAAGCTTGCCTTTCTTGACTCTAAGCAGTACTCTGACTTTACTTCTTCCAATACAGATGAGTTTGTCCTTTTAGCAATACTTGGTACTTTCAATATTCTTCTCCAGTAGCGCAATTCAATTCTTCTCCAGCATCCTTTCTTGTATTGTCTTCCTTATTCAGTGTCCATCTTTCATATGCATGTGATGCAAGGGAGAATACCATGGCTTGCGTCAGGTGCATTTTATTCCTCAAAGTATCATCATTGTTCTTCAGTACTTTAGAGAGATCTTGTGCAACACATGGATCTAATACAAAACACCTTTTATCGCTTGGCTGTGCTTCCATTAGCATTGATTATAAGTCAAAGCAAGAAAAATCCTTGACAACTTGAATCTTTTCTCCATTTATCATGATGTTACCAATTGGTCCAGTTGTGAGGATTTTGTCTTCATTATATTGAGTTGTAATCCAACCTGAAGGCTACAATCCTTGATTTTCATCATTGAGTGTTTCACTTCCTCCTCACTTTTAACAAGCAAGGTTCTATCATCTGCATATCTGAGGTTGTTAATAAGCCTTCCTACAATCCTGATGTTGTTGCGCCCTTCCTTTTATAACCCAACTTCTTCGATAATTTGCTCAGCAAATAGATTGAACAAATATGACACACACCTTTCCTGATTTTAAATCATGCTGTTTTTCCTTGTTCTGTTTGCACAACCGCCCCTAGATCCATGTACAAATTCCTCATGAGCACAATGAGGGGGTTCCAGAATTCCCATTCTTCTCAAGGTTGTCCACAGGTTTACTATGGTCCACACAGCTGAATGCCTTTGCATAGTCAATGAAACATTAGTAAACATCTTCCTGGTATTCCCTGCTTTGAGCCAAGATCAATCTTATATCAGCAGAGATATCCCTTTTTCCATCCTTGTGATGTCCTTCTGAATCCAGCCTGAATATCTAGCAGTTCCCTGTCAATTTACTGCTGCAACCATTGGATGATCTTAAGGAAAATTTTACTGGTGTGTTAGATCAATGATATTGTCCTGCAGTTTGAGCATTCTGTTGAATCACTTTCTTTGAAATGGGTATAAATATGGATATCTTTCAGTCAGTTGGCTAAGTTATCTGTCTTCCAAATTTCCTGGCATAGACTAATGAGTTCTTCCAGTGCTTCCCCAGCTTCATGAAACATTTCAATTAATATTCTATCAATTTCTGGAGCCTTGATTTTGGCTAATGCTTTCAATGCAGTTTGAACTTCTCCCTTCAGCACCATCGTCCTTAGTCATCAGCTACTTCCTGAAATGTTGGAATGTTAACTAGTTCTTTTTGCTATTATGACTGTGTATTCTTTCCATCTTCTCTTGCTGTTTTCCATCTTGCTTCTCCTTGCATCAGGTGACATTTTGCTTCTGGAATCTCTCAAAATTGCATTTTGAAGCTTGAGATTTTCTTGATTTTTTTCAGTTTTGGATATGCTTTAGTGTGTTATTTCCATTTGGATTTCTAATTCTAGGTCCTTGCACATTTTTTTGGAATGCGTAGCTTTCTCTTCTCAAGCTGCCCTTTGAATTTGCTTCAGCTTCTTGATGTTATCCTTTCCTCCTGTGGCAAACAGAGCCAGGAAGAGAGTGCATGAGGACAAAATCTCAACATTTATGCATTAAGGAGTCTGGCAAGTCAAGGTTCCTATGGAGGAAACTGTCATGTTTGTGGGTTGGAGATGTATCCCATTCCCATTTTTCTAAGTAAAAGTTATATCCTAGAATGTCCCCCCCCCCCACAATGATAATGTCAAAGCTAAGGTGCTGCTTGCAAACACATGGTCACTGACTATACACTTGGAGATCAACTGCTCAAAGACTAAGAGTCTAAAGTTGATCAGTTCTTCTAAGGTACTCAGACCTTATTGTCTGTTCTACCTTGAGTAGGGCTCTCTCTTTTCTGATAAGGATAATGGATTGTTCCCCTGAAGGAGAGCTCAGAGACGTTTAAGGTCAAGCCAACTCAGGGATGACCAGGTTAGGCTGCCATCTTGACTCTAATGTCTGCTCACCTTGTTAAGTATATGCCTTCCTGTCACGTGTGCTCTTAGTGCCTCCATTTGGTTTTCTATTGTGTTTATACTCCAAGCTTGTCCTTCTCTGTTACATGTATGCCTATTGCACTACCCCTTCCTATTATGTATGTGGCTACTTGTAATGGGGGGGGGGGCTTGTATGCCCCTGGAGCGTATATAAGCCTTGGTTGGAAATATATTCTCTCTCTTTGCATGGACCCGGCTTCTGAAGAAGTCATGGTGGTCTTGGAGGTGAGCACTTGCATGCTTTATCTTGTTTGATGTCACCTTATTTTAACCCTCAATTATGTAACTGTCCTTTGGATCCATTCAATTGTGGGGGCTGATTTCCCACAATTAGCTTTAGCTAATTTATAATTAACAGCAAGTTTCTGGGTATCACTTCACATTCATTTTGATAATTTCCCCTGTCTTTTTAATGACCATTTGCTCTCTTCTTCTCGCTCTCTCTTTTTTTTTTTTTTAAGAATCAGACACATTTCATGGTAGCTTGTCCACCTCCGTCCCATTAGGTGGTCCACATGGAGAGAGAGAGTGTGGGGATGGGAAGATGGGATCAGGAAGAAGAGGGAGATGGGGCCAGAGCATCTGGTGTGAGTGGGCGAGAGCCCCTTTGCTTTTTTAATGAGTGATGATCTTGATGTCCTCCTCAGCGCATCAGCTCTTCTGTCATCGTTTTCAATGCATCAACTCTGTTTCTGAGATGTTCTTGAAATTTAGGTGCGATAGGCTCGAGTTTGTATTTTTGCTCTTGTGGACTTGTTTTACTTTTCTACAGTTTTATCCTGAACTTACATATGAGCAATTTATGGTCTGATTCACTGTTGGGCCCTGGTCTAGCTTCAGTTGCTGATATTGAACTTCTCCATTGTGTCTTCCCATAGATTTAGTCCATTTGATTTCTGTGCATTCCATCTGGGGAAGTGTATAGTGTATAGTGTATAGTGCTGGTGAAAAAGTATATTTTCTGTGAACACGCCATTGGTTTTGCAAAGTTATATCATGCACTTTCCAGCTTCATTTCTATCACCAAGTCTATATTTTCCACTTTGTTTCCAACTTTGGCATTCCAATCATCAATAACTAGCAATATAACTTGATTACATGCTTTCTCAATTTCCAACTAAAGTTGTCGGCAGAATTGTGATTTATGCATAAAGCTGGAGAATAGTTAGAAGATTGCATAATCGTTCTAAGTAGGGGAATTGGCTAATAATTCGGAGTAGGTTCTGGCTTGAGTCAGCCTTAATGCCATGTTTTTCCATCACTTTTTGGGAAGTTCGGCTATAACTGAATTGGTTAGCCATACAGTTGAGTTTCAACCTATTCCACTACACTTTTCAAGAGTCTATCAGTTTAGTTTGACAGACACTTATGAATGTGTTTATGTGGATATACGTAATTATATGTGGGTGTGTGCGAATTTTGTGCTTGCTTTTAGTGGATGTATGTGCATGGTCATGTGGGTATGTGCTTCAATTTACATGTGTACATGTTTGTAGATGGATATGCATGACTCTACATGCACAGTATAATGAATGCATTCATATGTGATTATTTAGAATTACATGCATGTGTGTATGGGATTAAATGAACAGAAAAGTGAGTGTGTGTTCATATATATGTGTATATATGCTTGTAAATATAGGTATGCATTTGAGTGTATGTGGGTATAGGTATGAGTATTATATTTTTCTGTGATGCTAAGAACTATCTGTGTACACAGAGTGCAGTTGTGTATATTTGTACATATGTGTCTTCATAGGCAAATATAGGCATATGTGAAATCTGAAGAACTATGGAACTCAAGTTTCCATTTAGGGTTTGATTAGCTCGTAATCTTTACTACCTGGAAATCCCTTTGCTGGTGTATCTTTAATTGAAATGTTTTGTCATGCATGACTGTTTGCTTGAAATAGCTAGATCCAGCAATTTGAACCAGGTCAATTTTTATATGTGGATAAGTAAAAATGATTACTATTAAATTCATAGGAACTCTTATTAAACAAAATATTAAAAATGAAGCTAATTTTTAAAAGCATATCTTTCATCTAGGTCTGTAAATTTCTGAAGCTGATGTTTCAATTTCTCTAAACACTTGGTGTTCTAATTATGTTCATGATGGTTCTTTGCACAATTCCTTTTGTCCTTGATATTTAAGTTTTGGAGTTTATATTTATGTCTTTGATCCATTTTGATATGCTTTTTGTATATAGTGTGAATATGGGTCCTGTTTTATTTTTATACAGATAGAAAACTAATTTAACCAGATCCATTTATTAAAGAGGCTTTCACATTTTGTAGACTTTGGGTCTTTGTCAAAGATTTGTTATCCGTAAATGGATTTATTTCCTTATCAATTCTGTTCTATTGGTCTGTGTGTCTGTACTTGTACTCATTCGAAAGGTTTTGATGACTGGGGCTATAAAGTAGGCTCTGAGATCTGATAGTGTTAATTTCATGCAATATTTGCCCTTTTGTTTTTGATTAACTGCAATCAGTATACTGTCCTCTAAGTCCATGTCATGAGATGTTGCACATTTTCATCATTATCCTTAACAATGTGTAATATTTTATTGTGTGTATATATACCAAAGTTTTTCCATTATTCCACATATGAGGGGGTACTCCCCAAACCAGAAAAAAAAACACAACTGGGTGGAGCTTTTGTAATATGCATTTTTCCTGCTAAATAAGCATTCAGCAGTTCACTCTGAGTTAGTGCACCCAGTGGCGTCTCCAGGTAAGGTCATGTCTGATCATAGTGAGTTTTTTTCATAAAAGCAGTTTTGTTCAAATCTCATTTCTTTTATAATGACTGATTTAAGACAACAGAGTGCAGCTGTGAAATTTTGTTTCCTGCTGCGGAAAAATATCACAGAAACTTTTGGGGTACTGAACACAAGCTTACAAGAACAGCATTATGGGAAAAACTCAAGTGTAGAAGTGTTTTTTTTTTGTTTCAAAAAAGGTGAAATGTTGATGGAGGACAAACCTTATTCTGAATGTCCATCAACTTTCTGAATGAACAGAAATGTCAATGAAATTCAAGCACTTGTGCTGGAACATTAAAGACGGACCATTAAAGAGATGGGGAAGTTATCTGGACTTGGAACTTGATTTAGTGAATTTTAATGGAAGATTTGGGAATGAGAAGGAGCTCAGCAAAATCTGTGCCTTGAGTTCTGACTGACCAGCAAAAAGAGCATCAACTGGAAACATGCTGTGCTTTGAAAGAAAACTCTGAAGCAACCCAAGGTGATTGCTGGTGAGGAGATGTGGTATGATTCTTATGACCCCGAAGCAAGTATCCACTAAGCTAGTGGAAGACACCATTGATACCTTACCCCCCAAAGCTCTTCAAGTTAAATCAAAGGTCAAGATGATGTCTCCTCCACTTTTTTTTTTTTAATGTGAGGAGGATAGTGCATTTGGAGTTTGTGCCACCAGGACAGACTGTTACTCTGAGGTTCTGAAAAGATTGTGCAACAGTGTGTGACAAAAAAGTCTGATATGTGGCAGACGGGGGACGTGGTTTGCCACCATGATAGTGCTTCTTTTTCTGCAGCCATCTCCATGAGAGCAGCATGCATGTCTTACCCCACACACCTTACTCATCTGACCCTCCTTCATGTGACTTCTTTTTGTTTCTGGGAATGAAACGGGACATGAATGGACAGCGATATGAGGTAGAATAGGTGAAGAAAAAAAAATTAGGTACCACCAGCCAGCCATATAGATGAATTTAAAAAATGTTTCCAAGAAAGAAATCACAGATATGACAAATGTATTAATTTGTAATGGAGAATACTTTGAAGGTGAAAAGCTTGTTTTGTAAAAAAATTTAAATACATATCTTTGAAAAAAAAGTTCTAATTTTTGGGTAACCCCCTTGTATGAGCATTAAGATTTTCCTTGATACTATTGTGAACAGTGCTGCAATGAACATGACTATGCATCTATTAAAGTTGGGTTGAGATATTATCATTGTTTTGATTTGCATCCCTTGGAGAGTTAGTGACAGAAATTATTTTTTCATGTTTCTTTGCTTGTCCTTTTTGGTCAACTGTCTGTTGATTCCCTCTGCTCACTTTAAAATTGGGTTGACTAAATTTCCATCAGTAGATGAATGGATCAACAAACTCTGGCACATACACACAATGGAGTACTATGCCTCACTCAAAAGCTCAGACGAGCACATGAAACACATCTCTGCATGGGGAGAACTGGAGGAAATTATG
>PVJH01043511.1:0-13558 GCA_004026705.1 Nesogale talazaci | reverse complement strand
CCTGGGGGTGGGGCTGGGAGGCCTACCTGCGCACTGCCAGGCCCATCGCTGACTGGCTGCTGGTGGTCTCAAGGTGGCAGAGTGGGGGCTGGGCTGATGGGACTGAGGCGCCCACCTGAGGTGGGCTGGGGTCATTACAGCTGCTCCTTCCTGTTCCTGGGACCTCTGGTCACTGTCCTCCTTCCCCTCGGCGTGCTCTTTCCTCGAATGGGGTTTCAGAGGGGAAGGAGACTTGGAAGGGGGGTGGGGGTCTTTCAGGGACCCAGGAGGGAGCCCTGGGAGTCCCCAACTGCCACAGCCCAGACAGCACCACCTCCCCATGCAGGACCCCCCAGTGGACAGAAGCAGCCGCCCTCTGTCTGGGTGAGAAAGGGGGCTGCCTTGAGGACCCTCGGGCACCCCGAGTCCTGGTCTGTTACGTGCTTCCCTGAGTCTCAGCCCTGCGGGAATAGGCGCGGTGCACTCTCCTGGGGGCCAGAGCTGGGGGCCAGCGGCCAGCGGGGAGGAGTCGGGTGACAAACAGGCCCCGTGGCAAGATAAATGGCACCAGCTCGGGTCTCAAGGGGCTGTGGGAAGCCACAGGGATGGACTGTCCTTGTCCGGGGCAGTTCCTGACTGTCGGTCGCCATGCCGGGCTCTGGCCATGCGGGGGTCCTCGGGTTTTTAAAACAATGACTGTAAGATACCTTCACACAGCATGGATTTACCTATAACCCTACGGCATCCATTATACCCGTGCATCGCCCACGACGGGGACTCCCTCCTGCCTCCCAGCTCCCGTCTCCACTGCTCTGTGCAGCTGCGTCTGCTGGGTGTGCCCCCACGAGGGAGGTCGCCCAGGACCCGCCCCTCCATGACTGCGTGGGGTTTTGCTGGTTCATCCATGCCAAAGCACGAAGCAGGGCTTCGTGTACCTCTGGGTCTGGATGGATGGACCACGTTTTGTTGCTCCGTCCTCTGTTGGCGGCCACACCTGTGGTTTCTGTGACTAGCAGGCTACAGCTCAGGATCAGGAATGACTCGGGATACAGTGCTTCACGTCAACGAAGATGGTGTTTACCAGAAAAGTTAACAGGCGACAGTTCAGGATCAGGAATGGTTCAGGATGCAGTCCTTCAAATCCAGACCCTCGTGTTGTGAGGTTGTCCTAGCTGATTTATGGTGACCCCAGGCTCAATGGGCCAGCCCGCTGCCCAGCCCCTCCCGGTCCCTGTGACGGTGCCTCACCAGATCTCAATGGCTCAGGGTGTATTTTGGTTCACACGGGTCCTCAGACCGTGGTGACCGGTAGGGCTATCTCTGCCAGATTTTTAGAAGTAGGTCACCAGGCCTCTCTTGCTCACGTAAATGTCTAGGCCTGGAACCTCGCCGAAACCCATTTGGCGTCTTAGCGGCCCACAAGCCTTCACGCCCAGCCGGTTGGGGGCTGTCCATGGGATGTGGTGGTCGCGTCTTGAAGCTGGGGCTCCCAAGAAGAAGGCCCAGTTCCTGCCGCCGGACTGCCAGGGCCCCAGTGCAGCCTGGCTTGATTCTTCCTGGACAGAGTCTCTGCTGATCACAAAGGCTGTAGCATGAGGAACAGGGCGGCCTTAGCTTGACTGGTGGCCTGAGACGCAAGGCAGAGGGAGCCTGCCCCGGTGATGATGGAGGCAGAGGCTGGACGATACATCGTGTCTCCCCGCCGAGGACCCTGGCGGTCTCCGAGGGAGCAGCACGGCCGACACCCTGGTTTGAACTTCCCAGCAGTACGTTTCTGTGGGCTCACGCAGTTGTCGCAGAGCAAAGGTCCCTGGACATGCACCCTCCGGAGAGGAACCCTGGGGGCACAGTGGGCACGTGCTGGGCGGCCACCTGCAAAGGCCACCGCTCTCAACGCCCAGCCGCTCTGCCATCTTCTCCGGTAGCAGCAGGACAGTCTCGGAAGCTCACAGGGGCGGTTCTCCTCTGGACCTAGGAGTCGGCGTCCACCCGACAGCAGTGGGCTGGGCTGGGCTTGTGTGACAGCTGCCCACACAGCCAAGAGCCGCCAGCCTGGCATCAACGCCGACTCATCGTGAGCCCCGAGGGCAGAGTACGACTGTCCTCGGGGGTCCCTGAAACGGTGATGTTTTACAGGGGTCAAAAGCCTCCTCTCTTTCCCCTCAGAGCGGCCGGTGGGTTTGAACCACTGCCCTTCCCGTGAGCAATTCCATGCGTCACCCATCAAGCAGCAGTGGGGGCAGGAAGGTGGTCGGGGTGAAGCCGGCTCCTGTCATGGAATCAATCGGTGGTGAAACGTCGTCACCACGTGTAAATCTTGGCCTCAGCCAGATCATCTGTTTTTGCCTTCTGCTCTGGTGACAGACGTCTGCGGTGTCACATCATCTGCGGCTGCGTCCTTCCAGAGCAGCGGCTCTCCACCTCCCTCAGGCCGCGACCCTGTCATACAGTTCCTCGCGTGGTGGTGACCCCCGTCCCTCCACCAGAAGATTACTTTCATGGCTACGTCATCACTGTCATTTAGCCACTCTGATGAATGGGGCGACCTCCCGTGAAAGGGCCGTTCGACAGCCCCCCCTCCAAGGGGTCACGACCCACAGGTTGAGAACTGCTGCTCTAGAAGCTCCCTCTACCCCGACCCCCACGCCCTTCACCTCGCTGGGCCTGGGTTCCTTCGTCTGTAAAATGGGACTGGCGAGGTTCCTACGGTCACTTGCAGTAGGGTCCTCCCGACTCATGAGGAACCTCCCCCCCACCCCCCCCAATAGAACAAAGAAGCACGGCTTGACCCCTGCCATCTTTCTCTGCTTGAATCCAAGGGTGGCCGTCCCCTTGTCCCTCCTGGGCGGGGGGGAGGGGTCCTCCTGGCCATTATCCGTGTGACGGGTGGCTTTTCCTCGGCTGAGTTCAGTGGTGGTCGGCTGGTGGAATTCTCCCCCTCCAGTGCCCGTCAAGCACAGTCACCGGACCTCTGCCCCTGGAGTCTCCTGTGTGGCTTCGAGGGTGAGCGGGTTTCCGCGGAGCTCCCAGACCGAGACAGACCAGGAAGAAAGGCCTGGCCGCCGGCTTCCGAACGGCAGCCAGTCAAACCCTGTGGTCACGACAAGCCAATCCGATTGTGCGGGGGCTGCCGGCCGCTGAGTTCAGGCCAACTTGACGGCAGCCGACAGCAACAGCAGTTGGGTTTGGGAAGTGGCCATACCTTTCTCCCTCGTCCAGGGCCAGCACACTGTAGGTCACAAGCCCCATGTGGCTGTGAAGTCACCTGGAAAACATTTCAAGGCTCTGATTTCAGATCACGGCGGTCTCATTTGTTCGGAGAGACGTGTTTAAGGCTCCTGAGGGACTTCAGAGTTGTTAGGTGGGACAGGGCTGGCTCTTCAGCCTCAAGAGTCGGCCGACCCCTGTCCTCGTCGGTCTGAATTGGGAAGGGCTGCTCGAAGTGACTGTGCTGATCCTCGATAACCCGGCGGCCTGGCTTCCAACGTGGGAGCAGCGTGTGCCACAGACGGAGGTGACGCCACCCGCTTTCCCAACCAAGCTCGCCGCCGTGGTTTTCTGGCACCCTGGAGGGCAGCGCAGACGCACCCCTGTGCCTTTCTGAGCCTCTCGCTCTTCACAGCACTAGAAAGCCCCGTCTTTCTCCTGTGGCGCAACTGGTGGCTTCGAACGGTGGGCGTAGCCATTAGCAGCCCAGTGGTGCTCACAGGACTCTCCAGGGATTAAAACCAGGCGGTGCACCTGGCAGCACCTTCTCACTCGCCATCGAGGTGTGGGGGTGGCCTCGGCTTTACATTGGGTTTCCATTGGGCTTTACATTGGGCAGAAACCAAAGAACTCACAGTCAATTCTGACTCGTAGTGGCCCCACAGAAGATGGGGTGCTGGCGGTCTGCAGGGTGGCTCAGCACACAGGTGGGTGCAGGGTGGGTCAGGAGACAGATGGGTGCTGGTGGCTGCAGGCTGGCTCAGCAGATGTGCAGTTCCCCAAGGCCGTCTCCTAAGTAGGAGTGGTTTCTGCAGAAGCTTCTCGAGATTAAAGTGGAAGTTGCTTTTCTAAGGTCCTGTCTGTCTGCCCGGGGCTTCCTGCCAGGGAGCCATAGAGGCCTAGCCAGGGTGGACAGCAAGCCTCCCTCCCCATAACGCCTGCCTTCAGCAGCCAGGAAACACAGCTGCAAGAGGCTATGGCTGCTGCAGCGTCAGGTGACTGGACCTTCTGCAGGCAGAGGCTGGACAGCTCTGAGCACCATACCGTGCATCCATCAGGCCGGGATGCCCCCTGTCCCTGTGTTCACAGACGCTGGTCTGCGAGGCAGCCAGGCTGAACTCTCCACAGGCCAGCTCCACCTGCCCCTGCCCTGGCCTCGGCCACAGCCACCCTTCAGTGACCTTTCAGTCCCTTGGCTGGCAAAGCATCCTCTCCGGGGTCTCTGCACATGTCCCCTGCCCCACTTCTGGGCAGGCACTGTGATGACCGTATATACTCGTGTAGGAGTCAAGATTCCCAGCACATTTTTTGGTGTGGTAAAATTAGGTGCCTCAGCTGATATTCGGGTCGGCTGATATCCGAGTATCTACGGTATGTGCTGCCCCAGTAGGCTGTGTGTTCCTGGAAGGTGTTATGCTGACCCAGGCCTGGCCTGGGGGAGCCTTCAGGATGTAGACTGGTGGACAGCAGAGATGGGCAGTGGGTGGGGCCACGGGACAGCTGGACCATCGTCAGAGCCACGCCCTCGCCTTTTCTTGCAGATGAAGATGACGCCAACAGACTCGGGGAGAAGGTGATCCTGCGAGAGCAAGTGAAGGAGCTCTTCAATGAGAAATACGGTCAGTGCCCCTGGGTGAGGGGCGGGGCCTCGGGGGCGGGCCCTCAGAGTGACTGGCTGCTTTGTTTTACTTTACTGTTGCTGGGCCTCACTGCCCTCTGGTGGGAGTTGGAGGCCCAGCCTTGCTCCTGCAGAGCTGCTGCTGGATTTGAAACGCCAACCCTGTGGGCCGCCTTCCCGCACTCAACCACTGCACCACCGGGGCTCAGCCCTTGTTTTGCTTTTTATGTCGCTATTCATTTTCAAGCATATGCAAACATAGAATGGCACAGTGGACCAGCGAAGAACCCAAACCCCAGCTTGTCATAATTGGGCCAGTCTCATGTAATCTCTTCCCAAACCCACACGTCTTAAAATTTTTTTTCTTCAAACATAAAATTTTTTTTCTTCAAACAACTTTAAGATCACTTATTGTGGGCTAAGCCCCGGTGGCGTAGTGGTTGTGTGCGGGACTGCGGCCCACTGGGACGGAGGTTCAATTCCAGCAGTGGGGCTGGGCCTCCTACTCCCACCACCGGAGAGCAGTGATGCCCTCCCCCCCAGAAAAGATCACTTATTGCTGTACCCCTCTGTCTTTAAGTACAGCGTTCTTAGGAGAGTCCTGGCTGTGTAGAGGTTATTGCTTGGGCTGCTTCCTGGGAGGCCAGCATTTGAAACCACCAGTTAGTCTGAGGAACAAAGATGAGGCTTTCTCCTCACGTAAAGAATTCCAGTCTCGGGCTGAGCCCCGGTGGCGTAGTGGTTGTGCGCAGGACTGTGGCCCACTGGGACGGAGGTTCAATTCCAGCTCACAGGAGCAAAGGCTGGGCCTCCTACTCCCACCGCCGGAGAGCAGTGATACCCAAAAAAAAAAAGAATTCCAGTCTCGGGGACCCACGGGGCAGTTCCGCCCTGATGACTCAAAATCAGCTGATGGCAAGCCGGAAGACTGTAGACGGGAGACGGGCCGGGCCACCTGCCTTCCAAAGGTCCCAGTCGGGGAAACCCCGGGAGCCATCCTCTGTGCTGGTTCATCCGACTCTGCTCTCCGTCGTCCCCGTGATGGCCGTCAGCGTCTCCGCCCCAGACAGGAAGGAGAGCAGCACTGCCCTTGTCATCGGGGCATTGGGTTTGCAGTTGTGCAAAGGGTGACTCCCACATTGGGCTGCGAATCACAGGTTCAAAACCACCAGGTGCTCCGCAGGAGAAAAACGAGGCTCTCTGGGCCCACGAAGAGTCTCCGTCTCGGAAAGCCACAGGGGCAGGTTTCCCCTGTCCTGTTGGGGCGCCGTGAACCAACATCACCTCGATGGCAGGGAGTGTGGTTCTGGGTTTTGTTTTTATTTTCAAAGATGTCAGCTCTTTTTATTTTTATTTTTAAATCATTGTACTGGGGATTTGTACAGCTTTTATCACAATCCACACCTCCGTCCACGGTGTCAGGCACCTCTGTACATATGTTGTCATCATCATTCTCAAACACTTACCCTCTACTTGAGTCTTTGGGATCGGCTCATTTCTTCCTCCCCTACCCTCCCACCCTCCCGAATCCTTGATTTTTTTTTGGGGGGGGGCATCACTGCTCTCCGGTGGTGGGAGTAGGAGGGCCAGCCCCACTGCTGGAATTGAACCTCCGTCCCAGTGGGCCCTAGTCCCATGCACAACCACTACGCCACCGGGACTCAGCCCCCAAATCCTTGATAATGTATCATTTTTCCCCATGTCTTACACTAACTCACTGATGTCTCCCTTTGCCCACCTCTCTGTGTCCATACTCCTGAAAGGGGTTCTGTGGAGGTTACTGTCATCCGCTCCCCCATTCTCCTCTGGGTTTCTCTTAGGGATAAGAACTGGTTGCTGGGCTGAGCTCCGGGGGCGTCGTGGTTGTGCGCAGGACTGCGGCACACTGGATGGAGGTTCAAATCCAGCAGTAGCTCTCCAGGACCAAGGCGGGGCCATCTACTCCCACCAGAGAGCAGTGATGCCCCCCCCAAAAAAAATAACTGGTTGCTCACTGCTCTCCTGGGGTTTGATGGCCACTCTGGGGCTTGCAAGTGTCCAGCCTTGTCCCCATCCTCACTGATCACCTGTCCCTCCCCACCCCCACCCCCAGGTGAGGCCCTGGGCCTGAACCGGCCGGTGCTGGTCCCTTACAAACTGATCCGGGACAGCCCCGATGCCGTCGAGGTCACAGGCCTGCCCGACGACATCCCTTTCCGGAACCCCAACACGTACGACATCCACCGGCTGGAGAAGATCCTGAAGGCCCGGGAGCACGTCCGCATGGTCATCATCAACCAGCTCCAGTGAGTGGGCCGCCTCGGGCGCAGGGTGGACGGGGCCCAGGGCGGGTCCCTCCGGAGGGGCGGAAGCGAGCACCCCGTGACTTGCCCAGAACCCAGGAGCCGGGCCCGCTGAGCAGCCTCGTCCTTGAGCTGACGAAGGAAACCAGTGACCAGTCAAAGAGCGGGCCGGCTCGAGCCCCCCAGACCCGACGCCACACCCCGGGCCCCTGCAGCTGAAGCGCAGCGTGCGTCCATAGCGCTCCTTGTTGTCAGTGATGTCATCAAGCTTGACTTTTTGGCTGTGTCCGCCCTCGTTGATGCCCGTCTCCCCGTGTTTAGAAAATACCATATGGGGGTGGGGGGAGGAGCTTCAGTTTGTTTAGGAAAACTTGGCTCCATCCACAGATTCTCTGCAGCCCCCTCGCAGCAGGCAACAGTAATCCCCCTCGTGCCCCAGGGTCCCTGTGTGACTGCGTGCCTTCTCGTCACTGACTGCCAGTATGGGGCTCTTTTCTGATGAAAAAAGAAATACCCACATTCGTGGCACCACTCTGTGCACACCGAAGTTGTTGACTCGGAGAGTATTTTATTTTATTTTTGTTTTTTGGGCATCACTGCTCTCTGGTGGTGGGAGTAGGAGGCCCAGCCCCACTGCTGGAATTGAACCTCCGTCCCAGTGGGCCGCAGTCCCGCGCACAACCACTATGCCACCGGGGCTCAGCCCGAGAGTGTTTTAATGTGCATGTTTTTGTCACAAATGAAAAAACAATGCAGTGCAGTGGTTGAGTGCGGGACTGCGGCCCACTGACTTGGCAGTTCAAATCCAGCAGCAGCTCTCCAAGAGCAAGGCTGGACCTCCCTACTCTCACCAGAGGGCAGTGATGCCTAAAAAAAATAAATAAATAATCATCATTCCCCGAATAACCAGGAGTACAAGGAAATATTCCAAAGCTGATTGTTCTCGTGACTGTACAGCCCTTCTGGTGATGATTGATTGAACTATGGAATTGTATGCTGCATGGGTGAAGCGTCAAAAAACTGTTAAAACAGAAAAAATGCACACAGTGAACTTGGAAAGCACCCACAGGAAGGAGGAGACAGGACACACATGACCTATGACCCATGACCCGTGAGCCGTGACCCGCCTCTCCCAGGGAAGGATCGCTGTGAACCCTGTTCACGTGGCTTCCAGGTTTTCATCCCAGGGGAAGCGGCAGATGCTTGATCAGGAAAATACTGTTTGTAGGTGGCAAAGCAAATAAGTAAGTCATCTTATTCAGACACAGTTAAAATGAAAAGCGGATAGTTCTTCTCCCCCATCGCCCCTCACTGGCGTCTGCCCCTTAGCAGGCACCGCGGCTGGTGCACGCAGGAAACCAGGAAGGGGATTCCGACCCCACCCCCACCCCCTACTCATGCTTCCCAGGGAGAACCGCCGAGGGGATTCTAGAACTTCCCTTTTGAACTTGACCGTCTTGACTTGTTCTTAATGTCTCGCATGTGGACACGCGTGTTCGCGCCTGTGCGCACTGGTTTTGAAAGCGATCGGAGAGTCCCTGTCTGTGGACAGAGGACGTCGTGTTTCCTGTCTGACTGCCTCTCCTTTGGCCCCGCTCGGCCTGGAGCACGCAGAAACTCGTCTTCAGACAGGACCAAGCCTGTGTCTTCCCGATGGACGCTGGTGCCCTTTGTCGGTGGACCAGACGGCTGCCTCTGGTCGTCAATATTCAACTTCAACCAGGAAAAGCAGAGTGGAAAGTTACAAGACCAACAACCTACCCTTGTAGGCGGGGCTCTCAAAAAGCACGCTGAAAAATGGGATGAAGCGCGTGTGGGATTTCCCTGCAAGCCAGTGATGGGCGACCCACCTGTGCCTAGAGGGGTGCCCGCTGCTCTCGCCCGGCTAGTGACCTGGCGGTGGTGATGGTGGTGGCAGCCGCATCTCCTGGGGACGATGTCACAATTCAGGGAGTGGGTGACAAAGCTGCTCTCTCACTGCCGCCCCGTCTCTCTCTTTCAGACCGTTTGCAGAAATCTGCAATGACACGAAGGTGCCAGGTGAGTCTGAGGCACACGAGGCCACCCAAGTGCTGCCTTCAAAGCACAGGGCGGGGCCAGGGGGGAGCTCAGTCGGTGGCTGACGTCAGAGAGAAGAAAAGAGGGTCGCTCCTTCCCCACTCCCAGGGCATGGAGAGGTGGGTCCTGTCAGTCCTGAGGCTGGGCCAGGAGCTTCCTGGCAGGGAATAGTGGCATGTGGCCAAGAGGGGCCAGGCAGGCGGACAAGCGCTAGCCCCGGTGGTCCTGCCTGCATCGGCATGCCACGTGAGACCAGGGTCTGGCTGTCCCTCTCCGTCGAAGGGTGGTTCTGATGGAGGGGAGGTGGGCACTGGACTCAGGAGGGCGTGCCCTTCAGGGATGGGGCGTTGTGTGTGAGCAGCCCGGGCCTGGGCGCTTGGGGAACAAGGCAGGCAGGGCAAGGAGGTCCAGTCACATGCCAGTCACATGCCTGGGGAGGTGATCGGGAGAAATATCTGGCAGATGCTTGGAAAGTAGGTTCAGGTTCTGACCCCCACAACTCCCTCCCCCGACTACGGCCAATCTGAGGGCCACGGCCCCCAGGTCCTGGAGGCAGTGACAGTGAGGGAGGACAGCCACCCTCTCCAGCTCCTTTTTCACATGGAGCCTGTCTCCAGGGGCTTGACGCCGTCGTACGCCCCCTCAGCCTCCCTTCACAGGGCCGCTGCCCAGACAACTGCCCCTCGACCCTCGGGCCCAGGTGCCCCTCCCTCACCTGCTCTCTCCTTTGAGTCGCTGTCAGCTCCATGGCGGGAACTCAAAGGTCGCGATTCAACCCCACGAACCTCACCTCGGGAAGACAGACCCAGCAGTCCTCGCTCATAAAGGCTTGCGCCAAGGATCCCGGTGGTGTGCTGGTTACAGGTTAGGCTGTTCGCTGCATGGTCAGCAGTTCAAAACCACCAGCCGCTCCAAAGGAGAAAGACCTGCAGTCTCAGAAACCCACCGGGCCGCTGTGAGTGGCATCAGCTCCGTGGCATGGGGTCTAGTTTGGTGTGAGTTACAGCCTTGGAGAGTCTGACTTTACCGCAGCAGACAGCCCCAGACCCGGTGGTTAGCCGTGTACCGCTGCCCCAACAGCGCCCCCACAGGCCGGCTGTGTTAGGTGCCTGTGTCAACTGCCCCCGTGGCCCCAACAGGCCGGCAGGCCCTCACATCAGCCTCATTCAGCAAAGCACCTGCCAGGTCCTGCTCCCTCATGCCGGGCTCGGACCTGGGCTCCTTCAACACCTTCTTCCGCCCGAGTCCCACCGCCCCCACCCACCCACCCACCCCTTTCCCCCTCTGGACTCAGAGAAGCCAGTGAGTCCCCAGGGTGTCGTGGAGTTCAAGGGCTGCCACAGGGGGGCTTGGGCGTGAGCTGAGCTGTCTGTGGCCCTGTCTGTTGGTACCGAACTTGCAGGCGCTGCTGTGGCATCGGCATTGGCTAACAGGGGCCAGCATGCAGCAGATGCCCGCCACCACCAGACAGCAGCGCCCGGCCTGCTTCTCACATTCTGAGACTTCCCAGCTGCTTGGGGCTGTGCTAAGCACCTTGCTTGGGTTTCCTGGGGCCCTGCTAGCCCCCCACAGCAGTGCACAGCAGAAGAAAGCACTGTCCGGCCCTGCGCCATCCCGGGCTCAATGGTGACCCCTAAGATTTCCGGGGACACACGTTCAGAAGATCACCAGGCCTTTCTTCCTAGTCTTTCTCAGTCCAGAAGCTCGGAGGAACAGCCTCCAGGCAGCAGGCAGGCCTCCCGGACGGACAGGCAGTGTATAGACTAGACCTGCTCCAGGTCTCCTATAGGGAAGGCAGGAACTGCCTGGTTACCCAGAGAAATGAAGACTCCGGGCCACTAAGTTACTTTTCTTAAGTCTTAAGCCCAGAAGCTCTGGGAGGGGCCACCGGTCGGTCCCAAGAAGGAGCTCTCAAGGGTCTGTAGGGGTGGGGTGGGGGTGTGCAGCTGGAACTCCTCCACGGGCTAAGCGGTCTGGGGAGGATACACATTAGAACAACAGATGCGACACTGACTGCGGAGCAAAAGATTAGCGGTTGGAGTCCAGACAGGGCCCTCGGAAGAGAGGTCTGGCAGGAAGACAGCCCCCCGAGAACCCTGGGGTGCGCCCAGAGTCAATGACTGTTGGCTCGGCCCATAACAGATCCTGCTGGTGAGGCCAGCCTGGCAGGTGGAGGTGTCAGCTTGACAGATGCAAGCTGACGTCCGGGGCATTGGCGTGGAGGTGCAGAGGCTCCGGAGGGGGGTCCCAGGGCATGAAGCTGTGGCAGGGAGAGGGCCTGGCCAGCCTCGGGGTTGGCATTGTGGGGTGCTGGGCCCCAATAAGTCCACCCCGGTTGCTGTCGGGTGGCAGCCCTGTGTGTCCGAGGTTTCTCAGGCCTGCTGCCCGCCCTTCCATACGGAGTCGAGGGAAGTCATCCGACAGCCCAGAGACCTCGCCAGGGGTGCCGAGAGGCTGAGCCAGAGGGATACCCTGCCCGGTGTCAGCACCCCTTTCCTTTGTCCCCCACCAGCCAAAGACAGCAGCATTCCCAAGCGCAAGAGGAAGCGGGTCTCGGAAGGGAACTCCGTCTCCTCCTCATCCTCCTCCTCCTCCTCGTCCTCCTCCTCCAACCCAGAGTCTGTGGCATCGACCAACCAGATTTCACTCGTGGTAACGCTGCCCTGGCCGCTCCCCGACACACCTTGCATCTCCCCCGCTGCCCTGGGCTCCAGGGGTCCATCCCCCCACATCTACCTGCCCTACCCAGGTAGCACTGCAGGGTGGAGTGCACACACAGTCCATGGGAAGGGCAGAGGAGGGCGGGAGTCAGGGACCTGGCTTCTCCCTGCTCCCAGCCTGTGATACCTCATCTGTGTAAATGAGACCTGACCCCCTACCCCCCTTACAGGGTCCTATTGTTGGATTTGGGTCCCCTCCACCCAAGATGGGACAGATAGACACACGTTCTGTGTCATCCACTGTCCACTGGGAAAACATGACCCTCTCTGGACGCATTTGAAAATGGTTTTAGGGCTGAGCCCTGGTGGCATAGTGGCTGTGCGCTGGACTGCGGCCTACTGGGATGGAGGTTCAAATCCAGCAGCAGCTCTACGGGAGCAAAGGCTGGGCTTCCTACTCCCACCACCAGAGGACAGTGATGCCCCCCCCCCAAAAAAAAAAGAAAATGGTTTTAGGGTTTCTCTGCCTTTTGCCTGTGGGTTTCTCAGAGCCCTCAGGCAGAACCCCAGCATGGAAATGGTGCCTTAATCTCACTTTCCCAGAGACCCCTGTCACCTCTGGAAGTCCCCCCAGAGGGTCCCACCCCCAAGAGCTGACGGCTTCCTGAGGCCTGGAAGGGGGTTGAGTCAGCCCCCTCTTCCCTTTGGTCATCAAGACTGGGACACAGGTGGGGCCAGGTCAGAAGGCTCCAGCCCAGACCCAAAGCCAGTGGTAATTCCCATAAACGGCCTCACCAGAGCCCAGCTTCCCACTGGGACTCGGAGCCAGCCCCCCAAGCAAGCATCTGCGGAAGCCCCACAGAAGCAGGAGGCCAGGCTCCCCACCTCACCGATCCCTTTCTTGTCCTCTCTCCAGCAATGGCCAATGTACATGGTGGACTACACCGGGCTGAACGTGCAGCTCCCGGGACCCCTCAATTACTAGACCTCAGCGCTGAATCAAGACCTCAACCTAGAAAGACTACAGGAAATGTAATTTATGTACAAAATGTATATTCGGATATGTATCGATGCCTTTTAGTTTTTCCAATGATTTTTACACTATATTCCTGCCGCCACGGCCTTTTTAAATAAGTAAAAAGAAAAAAAAAATGTTGTCGCCTCGGCTCTTACCTTTCTTGGGTTCTCTTGGAATGGGGGCTACAGCTGGCCCTGGGGATTGGGAGTCAAGGAAGCCCAAGGCAGTGGCCTGCCAAGGCCCTGGGGTCCCTGGCCACTGGACCCTAGTGTCTGGGTGCAGCACCCACCCAGTTGTTTGCTGCTGGACCTCATGACCTCAAGAGGAGGAGCCATAGAAGACAGAGTGCCAGGTCTCAGTCACGTGCCAGCTGCAAGCCCTTAGCCAGGGCACATTCTGTGGACAGAAGGCCCCTGGCTCAACCTCCCCTCCCAGGGCTAAGCCAGGGCAGGCAGAAACAGGAGGGGCTTCTCAGGGCTGCGCTGGCATCAAGGGGCTCGTGGTGGAGCAGCGAGGCCTGCGCTACTCCAGTTCCTCTGAAGAAGTCTAGAGCATTGAATGTGACATCACATGTCCCCCAGGGAGTGAGGAGAGACAACATCGGATCAGGACAAGGCCTTAGGGTGGCCCTGGGGATATTGGATAAGCAGAGGACTGTTTCAAAAAAAGGCTGTCCAGATGGAATTCAGCAAGAAGGGAGGCCAGTAAGACAAGGCAAAGGTGGCCGTACCTGGCC
>PVJH01043510.1:0-13570 GCA_004026705.1 Nesogale talazaci | reverse complement strand
CAAGATACAGGCCATCAATTGGGGACTTAAAAAAGAAAACTGGAGAAAGGCTGGGATTTGTATGTGTGGGAAGGTTTTCAGAACATACTGTATCAGCAAGCGGAAGCCTTGAAGACCCTTGGTGTAGGCCCAGAGTTAAAGGTGCCTTTGAATTCATTCCGACCCACATCCTCCTCTGCACAACAGAAAGAAACACTGCTGTTCTCCACTATCTTCATGATTGTCCCTGCACATGAATGAGACCATTGTTGCAGTCACCATATAAATCCATCTTGTTGAAGGCCTCCCTCTTTTAATTTTTTTCAATAATTTTATCGATACAAAATTCATATATCTATGCTTCCATAGTCAAGTCAGTTTTTAAAAGAGCTTTATACAGAGATCATCACAAACAGTTCTAGTGCACCCTCCCCCATCACGTTTGAAAGCCTTCCTCTCCATGGCCCCTCCACTTTTCCAAGCCTGACGTCCTTCTCTAGGGACTGGTCCCTCCCGACAACATGGCCCACGTGTGTAAGACGAAGCCTTGTTCATCTCTAAGGAGCACACTAGCAGTACTTCCAAGACAGACAGCTTTGTCCTTTTGGCAGTCCACAGTACTTTCAAGATTTTTCACCAGCTCCCTAAATTCAAAAGCCTCATTTCTTCAGTCTTCCTAATTCATTGACCCACCACTGTGCTTCCAGAAGATTTATTATTAGGCACCTTAAAAATCTTCCAGCTTCTACCAGTAGAGAGGGCTGAGGGGGCGGCCTCAATCCCAACTACATGGACAGCTGCCCTTTCTCCCAGAAGAATTCACTCCAGAAGACAGCACTGAAGCTGCAGCTCAGGGAGAGGGACATGTCTGATCAGAACACACGGGAGCAAATGAAAGGGGAGGAAGAGAAAGTGGAACACATTCCTGGTCCACCAAGCCCTGAGGATGATATCCCCGCTCAGAGCAGCCAATTCACAGAGAGGACCATGTGGCCAGCCCCACTAAGGGTCACAACATCCTTCACTGACCCAGAGCCCTACAGGAGACAATACTGGAGACACGATGTGGGAATTGCACCCAATCGGACCCCAGGACTCCAAGGCAAAATAGTAAGGGTGTGCAACAGCAAGGGGAGCTAGAGCAAGGAAGTCCTGAGGGAATACCAAATACTTTGGGTCCAGGGTGTGACACCCCACGAGATTCCACCAGAAAACACTCCTAAAGGCCAACAAACAAACCTTGAACTATTTTCAGGCTTTTCCTTTGTTTGTCATTGGTTTGTTATTGTTGCTATTTTGTTTTCTTTCGTTGCCTTGTTTTGCTCTGTCTTGTTTTCCTGCACATGATTATCTCTGCCGGTCTATCTAGATAAGATAGGTGGGATAAACAATCCAGAGGAGAAAAACAACAGGACCAGCAGTTATAGGCGAGGGGGAAGGGAACTGCAGCTTCAGTGCTGTCGTCTGAAGTGAATTCTTCTGGAAGAAGGGGCATTTGTCCACGTAGTTGGGATTGGGGCCGGCCCCTCAAGTGATGCAAAATTGGGCTTGATCAAGGGCAATATAACCAAGAAGAATGACTGAAACCCAAATGAAGGCTGAGCATGATAATGGGACAAGAGGAGAGAGAAAGGAAAGAGAGGAAAGAACTAGGAGACATAGAGCATTTATAGAGGTCTAAATACAGGCATGTACATATGTAAATATATATATTTTTATGATGGGGAAATAGAGCTATGTGCATATATTTATAGGTTTAGTATAATGGTAACAGATGGACATTGGGCCTTCACTCAGGTATTCCCTCAATGCAAGAACACTTTGTTCTAATAACTGGCATTCCATGATGCTCACCTTCCCAACATGATCACCAAAGACAAAATGGGAGCATAAGCAAATGTGGTGAAGAAAGCTGATGGTGCCGGCTATCAAAAGATATATTGTCTGGGGTCTTAAAGGCTTGAAGGTAAACAGGTGGCCATCTAGCTCAGAAGTAACAAAGCCCACATGGAAGAAGCACACCAGCTTGTGTGATCATGAAGGGTTGATGGGTTCAGGTATCAGGCATCTAAAACAAAATATCTTATCATTGTGAATGAGGGCAGCATGGAGTGGGGACCCAAAGCCCAGCTCTGGATAACTGGACATCCCCTTACATCAGGGTCACAGGGAGAAGACAAATCAGACAGGGAAGGCGCAGTTTAGCAACAATGAAACATACAACTTTCTTCTAATTTTTTTAATGCTCCCTCCCCCACCACTATCATGATCCCAATACCTTACAATTCCAGCTAGACAGGAGGATGTACACCGGTACAGATAAGAACTGGAGACACAGGAAATCCAGGACAGATAAACACCTCAGGGACAAGGAGAGTAGCGATTCCAGGAGGGGAAGGGGAAAGTGGGGGAGAAGGGAGGAATTGATCAAAGATTCTCCAGATGACCCCCTTCCTGAGGGGGTCAGGCAACAGAAAAGTGGGTGAAGGGAAACATGATAAAATAATAATGTATAAATTATCAAGGGTTCATTAGGAAAGGGGCGGGGAGGGAGGGGGGAAATGAGGAGCTGATACCAAGGACTCAAGTAGAAAGCAAATGTTTTGAGAATGAGGAGGACAACAAAGTTGCTTCACACGGTGGATGTATGGTTTGTGATACATGTTGCAGAAACTTGCAATAAAACGAATTTTTTTAATTCCATTTTCCCAGTACAATTTAAGTTCCCATGAAGTAGACTTAGGGTACTTGTTGGAAATGCAGTGGTCATAGCCATTTGAATTTATTTCTAGACTCTTAATTATATTCCATTGGACTCTGTGTCTATTATTATGCCAACACCAGGAGGTTTAGGAAGCCTGGTGTCATAGTGGGCTGTGCAGTGGGCTGGTGACCACAAGGTCAGCAGTATGAAAGCACCAGCCACTCTTCAAGAGAAATAGGAAGCTTTCTACTCCTTAAAGATTTGCCTTCTCGAGCCTCTGGCAGATCTGCTCCAGCCTCGGGAGAGATGTTCAAACAATAGTCTTACTGTCAGGCAGAGACCTTTGTAATCATGGTGATGCTGGATTGACCTTGATACCTGGCCAGTTGACCACCTTATGGAAGCCATGTGAATTTGTTCTGGGTGCAAGCATCTCAGTGCTTCCATGACAGAAATATCTTCCCCTGGCTTTTTTAATGTTGTAGGGGGTCTTTTCCTTCCTATGTATTGTATGGGTCAGGGTCAAACCAGGCAGCCCCCTGGACCAGTCAGCCCCTTGCACCCCTTTTGTGTCAGCCTCACTAAGAAAGAGGTGAACAATCTGCTGAACTCTGTAAAGCCTTGCTCTGGCATTCCACAGAGCTTATCTCCCCGAAGGGCACAGCCCTTCACAGAACTTATCTCTCAGGGCCGAGTCTGCACAGCCTCTTCCCTCAGTGGTCCAGGAGGTGGATCTGTGTTCTCACAAACCATATCCTGACTCAATCCCTGCAACTGCAACATTAGAAAACCTCATCCCCTTCTTGGCACATACATCCTTGGCTCAAGCCCTATATATGTCCCACTGCCCCAATACTGGGTGCGGCTTCCCTGGCCTAACTCTGGGGCCACGGGACCGCTCAGGAGTTCAAGATGCCCCTGTCTGTCTGTCTGCCTCTCTCTCTGCTGCCCCTTCCCTTCCCAAAAGTCCATCGCTACCGCCTATAAAGCATATCCTCTTCATTCCTAACTGAGCTCTGTCTCCTCTCTGTGGTTCCAAGTCAACCCCTCATAGGTCATTTGTATTTTTTGTCTGTATACTATTATTTTTATCCTTGTCACCTTAGCACAATTTCATTTTTTATTGCTTTCTATGGGTCTTCCAGCTGGGAAGGATAGGAGTCTATGAGGCGTAATGAGAATAACTGTTCAAAGGGTTATAGAGGACACCGGGGGGTGGAAAGATGAGAGAGAGAGGAAGGGGGGTTGGGAGTCATGAATGAAGATGGGAGTGGGGAAGGAGGACTAGAATGGATTGTGATTGCATAACTCACCTTAGAAGCAATTTAATCATGGGAGCAGGGAATGCTCTAAAACTGATGTGGGGTGATTGTACAATTCTCCTTGTTATGATCCAATGCTTGAACTGTTGCACTAGATGATAAGCAAATTAATTACCAATAAAACTGTTGGTGGGGAGAGGAATTTAGTCTTAGAAACACAAAGAACAGTTTCACTTTATCCTAGAGGGTCACTACAGGCCGGAGGGGACTCAATATCACTGAGCTTTGACCAGACTGTTTTAATTACTGTGGTTTTAAAGTATGCTTTGAAATTGGGAAGTGTAAGATCTCTTACTTTTCTCCTTCTTCAAAATTGCTCTTGCTGTTCGGTTCCCTTGCCCTTCCATATAAATTTGAGGACTGGTTGTTCATCTGTACAAAAGCGGCAGTTGGACTTTTGGAGGGGAGTTGCAATGAATTTCTAGATTGCTTCAGATAGTAAGGAGCCCTTAACTGTATTAAGAAGCGGTGTGTGTGGTGGATTCAGAGGCCCTGTGTCTCCATAGTTAACCCGAAACCACAGGATTTCCTTCATCCCTGGGGCTTTTCGAACCAAGTGTGAACTCTCCATTTCCTGTGGCTGAGACATTCTTGCATGGCCTTGCCCTTGCCTGCCAGTCGCTGACCTCCCCCAAGCCTGGACATTTTATTCTGTCGACAGAGCTTGCTCCCATGTCAGGGCCTTCGCACAAGCTGTTTCCTCTGCCCTGGGTGCCCTTCCTCACATCTTCTCATGCCTGGTTCCTTCTTGTGGTTTGTATCTCAGTCAAATGGCCTTCCTCTGGGAGACCTTTCTTGACCACAGTCTAAAGGATGCTCCACCACCCCCACCTCCCAGACATTCTCCACCCAGCTCACCCCGCGTTGTTTGCAGACCGTTCACCGCTGCCTCAAAAGGACCTTGTTTGTTTGTCCTTCCCTTGACATGCTCTGTCTCTTGCTCTGTACTAAACACGGAGCTGGCGTTCAGTAAATCCAGGGGTGAGTTCATTGCATGTCCTCCTGGCAAGGGCGAGGTCTGGTAAGATGCAAGGCTGGGGGAGTGAGTTTCAGCTCAGGCCCTTGAATTTCCCACTGAGAAGCCAGGACTCTCTTCCTCAGGGGGATTCCTCTGGTTCAGACAGTAAGAACTGACTGAGAACATCTCCAGGCAGGGAAACAAATGAAGCAGAGTCGAGATTAGATATAGCATGTTCGCGGGTGTACCTAGGCATTTGCACTACTATGTTTAATGCTGACCATAAACATGCCCCTTTGGGAGATAAAGCAACTGAGACCTGGGTCACAAAGTGAATCAGAAGCAAACAGATGGGGCAAATGCTCCTGACACAGGGCACCTGTGTCCGACCTCAGGCCACCAGGGACCCTACTTTGTAGTGAAACCCCAAGCCAAACCCACTGACATCAGTGGGTTTGATAGCAACCCTGCCGTTGCTGTGGTGGGTACCGTGAGTCGGCCCTAGCTCCATGTACCACCTGGCGCACAGCAGAAGGAACCACCCCCACCGCCATCCCCATCCCGCACCGTCCTCACCTGTTTGAGAGCATCACGGCAGCCACTCTCCTTCGACGAGGGGCAATCTTTCTTGTCGAGGCACTTCCCCATTTCTGCTGCCCCTCTGCTTTCTCCAGGGACAGCCCGGGGCCTGTCCCCTACACTGCCGGGGCTCCTTGGTTTCCTCATTAACCCCGGGGCAATTGTTGGGCTTTGTTTGTCGACAGCGAGTTTTTCCTGAGTCTGCCACCTATGCTGCCTGCCCTGGTGCCTGCTGATTCTACCCAGACCACAGCAGCAGGAAGACGGGGGTTCGGCAGGGCTTGTGGATAGACAGGGGGTGCCTGCTCACAGGAGGGGGCCTCAGATATGGGCCTGCAGGAGAAAAATCCAGTTTCTCTTGGCAGACTCTGTGTGTGTGTGTGTGTGTGTGTGTGTGTGTGTGTGTGTGTGTTGAAAATATACAGAATGAAACATATGTCAATTCCTACAAGTAAAACTTAGTGAAGCTGTTTACATTCTCTCACTTGTGCAAATGATGGACAGCATCATGCTGGGGCCTTAGCTCAGGGATAAAAGACCCCAGACCTATGTCCCAAATCCCTTCAGTCTGCTGGGGATCTGACTGGTGGGGTCACACACACGAAGCAGGCCTGCTCTGCACCTCCACCTGCCTTCCCCAGGAAGCTGTGCCCCTCCTGCGAGTGGGGTGTCTGGATCCAGCAATGGAGCAGGACAGTGGAATCACAGGCACTTGGTGTTCTTGTGCATCCCCAGTCCGGAGCCTCCCGCTCTCCTCTGGACAGAGGTGGAGGGGACTCTTCCACAGACACAGGGGCTCAGCAGGGGAAGGAGACCATTGTTAAGCCACTTGGCCTCTCTGTTCACAGATCCTGAACATGGAGGATGACCAGAACTGGTATAAGGCGGAACTTCAGGGTGCTGAGGGCTTCATCCCCAAGAACTACATCCGGGTCAAGCCTCACCCGTAAGTGCCCCCAACCCAGCATCTTCTCAGTCCCGCAGCTGATGGCTGAGCTGAGCCTTGTGAGGCCAAGACCCTCTGGGGCAGGAATCCTCTTCAGTCCGTGCCCTTTCCACCCCCAGGGAGAAGTTGTCACACCCAGCAGGGACACAGGCAAAGATGGGAGGACATTGTGGAGAGTGTCCCGGACAACTAGGAGAAAACGGGTCCTGTCTCTCGGTTGGCAGCTGTGTGGCCTTTTGCTGCATGCTAAACTTACTCGGTCACTTAGTCTTCCTCCCTCTGATGCAAAGATGGCAACAGCTCCCCTCTGCACAGATGAGGAAGGTTCCCGTAGGTTCCTCTGGTCAGGAGGGAGGGAGGCAGTGGAGAGGGTGCAGATGGCAGGATGAGAGTCCTGCCTTTAGAGTATGGGGGGGAGGGTGGGGAGGAGCTGGACATAAACCAGGAGAATATGGGGTCACGCTCTTGGAATGGGAGGTATATCTGGGACCGAAATATCCTGGGGCCGGAGTCCTACTGACCGGAGCAGCCCCAGGCCAGTCTCTGGACCAGTGGCATTCCACAGCACTGCCCTGTGAGGGGGGCGGTGGGTGAGCCAGTCTCAGCGCAGGCCTAAGAGGAGGAGAAATCCACTCAAAATCAGCTCGATAGAAATGATGGCTGAGACAGACCCAAGACACAACTGTCCACTCGACCATTACCGGACACTCCCCCCCCCCATCCCCCATGGCCCCAGTCTGGGAGTGCTGGGGTCACAAAGAAGTGAGAGAAGCCTTGCTTCGTGGGGGAGAGCAGGACATGGGAAGACCGGCAGTGTGGAGATGGCCAGCCCAGGGAAGTTCCTCAGGAGTTAAGAATTCGCTGGAGCTCCTTGGAGGGAGAGGCGAGCCAAGAAGCCTCAATGAGGGGGGTTCATGGCACACGGGGCTGTCAGGAGGGCCTCAGATGGCAGGCCCAGGGTGGTGGTGGGCATGGGAGGTTTTTGAGCTGGGTAGGATTCAGTTCAATGTGGAGGCAGGTGACAAGTTTAGCGGGGGCAGACTTGGTGTTGTGGTGCACGTGTGACCATGAGTGGTGGAGGACAAGGTGCAGAGTTGGGGCGGGGCCTGAGAGACTTTTTCCCTCTAGGTCTCTCGTCCTGTTCTTTCTGACACTGTCACCAGCTCTAGCTTTCTGTGCTGGGGACAAGGCCTCCTCCTACCCATCTTGGCGGCTGTTCCCCCGGGGTGACAGGAGCCACGACCTCCAAGATCATAGGGCGTGTGGTGTTCCTCTGCTGTGCCGTGCTGGGAAACTTCTGTCCTCTCTGGCCTCCAGCCTTTTTGTCAGTAAAAGAGAGAAGGAGACTATTCAACCATAGAAGCGCTGAGGAGATGATACCACTTGCTCCGGGCTGGGGAGAAAGTATCCAAAGAGTTGACAGCGGTTGGAGGCAGGACACTCCCCAGGTGAAGATTTCCTAACTGCACATGCCTCTAACATCATCGCACCTCTATGTACAAGAAAAAACACTGATAGAAGTGAAGAGAAAAACAGTTGGGATGAGTTCAGCAGCATCAGGACTAGGCAGAACATCTAGAAAGATCAAGAAGGAAAAGGGAGACCTGAATAGCACTATGAGTCAACTACATTTACTGGATGTGTATTGAACTCTCCACTTAAAACAACATAATATACATTCTACTCCAGGAATCATTCTTCAGGATAGATCACATTTTTAAAAATTAATTAATCATTTTATTCTTATATATATTACAATAATCTATACATCCATTAAATCAACAGACATGTTCAAATGTTGCCATCAACAATTTCAAACATTATCTGTCTTCTTTTTTTAATTATGTCTTCTTATTTTTTTTTCTGTCTTCTTATTTTATAAATCATTTGGGGAGCTCTTATGGCTCTTATAACAATCCATATATCAATTGTATCAAATGCATTTGTACATACATTGCCATCATGATTTTCAGAACATTTTCTTTCTATTTGAGCCCTTGGTATCAGCTCCTCTTTTTTCCCTCCCCACCCCCCTTGATAAATTACAAATTATTTTTGTTTTCATATCTCACACCATCCCTTCACCCACATTCCTGTTGTGCCTCCCCCTGGTTTGGGGATGGGGGCGGTTTATACGCTGATCCTTGAGATCGGTTCCCTTCTCCCTCTTCTTCCTCCACCTTCTCCCTAGCTTCATGGTATCAATACTCTCATTACTGTTCCTGAGGAGTTTATCTGTCCTGGATTCCACGTATCGAGAGCTTTTATCTCGACCAGTGTACATGCTCCAGTGCAGCTGGTAGAACTGGGGTCATGTTAATGGGGAGGAATGGGGGGGGGGGGGGAAGGGTTAAAGAACTAGAGGACTGTTGTGTTTCATCGATGCTATGCTGCTCCCTGGCTGACTCGTCCCTTCCTTGTCATCCTTCTGTGTGGAGATGTCCAATTGGATAGACCACCTCTTAAGTCACAAAGCAAATCTTGATAAATTTTAATCTTGCTAAAAGTTTAAATTACATAAATTATTTTTTCACCACATGGAATGAAATTAGAAATCATTAACAGCAGCAACAATGAGGCCCTGGAAAGTAGACAGATGTGGAAGTGGAGCAACACACTATCAAACTGCCAATGGGTTAAGGAAGAAATCACAAATTATCAGAGTCAGTGAAAATTTGACAGTGAAAGCACAGCATACCAAAACCTATGGCATGAAGTGAAGGCGGCACTCAGAGAGAAACTTACAGTATTAAATAACCACATTTAAAAATTGTTCTAACTCAAATTAACAGGCTAGCAACAATTCCAGTACATAGACAGTCACGAGGAAATTAAGTCTAAGTGTACTAGAAAAAAAGAAACAGCAAAGATCAAAGGATAAGCGTATAGAATACAAAACAGAAAAACAACAGAATCAATAAGGCCAGTAGTTGGTTCTTGGAAAAGGTCAATAAAATTGGCATGCCTTTAATTAGACTAAGGAGCCCTGGTGGCATAGTGGTTGTGTGTTGTGAAGCTCACTGCAAGATCAGCAATTCAAACCCATCAGCTGCTCCAAGAGAGAAAGAAGACTTTCTACTCCTCGAAAGATTTAAAGTCTCTGAAATTCACAGGGGGCCAGTTCTACCCTGTCCTATAGGGTCACTGGGCCATCAACTCAATGGTGATGTGAGTGAGCGAGTTGATTAGACTCAGGAAGCCCTGGCAGCATCATGTGTTATGCATTGGGGGTAGACACAAGGTCAGCAGTTCAAGTCCACTCGTTGCTCCATAGGACAAATATGAGATTGATTTTCTGCTCCTGACAAAATGCATAGGATTTGTACTCCAAAGGGTAGTGTCAGACTTGAAAAAAAACAATCATTTATAAATTATCAAGGGTTCATAAGAGAGGGAGTGTAGGCAGGGAGAAAAAAGAGCTGATACCAAGGGCTCAAGTAGAAAGAAAAATGTTTTGAAAATGATGACGGCAACACATGTATAAATGTGCTTGACACAGTGGCTGGATGGATTGTGAAAAGCGCTGCATGAGGCCCCAGAAAAGTGATTTCAAAAGAAAAGAAATCCAAAGGACAGTCAACTTGACGTCAGTGAGTTTGGAGGTTTTTCTTAATTAGATTGACAAAACAAAAGAGACAAATAACCAAAATTAGCTGTTTAACAGGTGACATTATAACTGCCTCAATAGAAATAAAGAAAATTATTACAGAATGTTACGACTAACACTCTATGCTGACAAACTGGATAACCTAGAGGAAATAGTCAAATTTTTTTAAAATCATTTTATTGGGAGCTCTTACAGCTATCATAACATCCCATAGTTCAAGCACATCAAGCAGCATTATACAATTGCTACCAAAATCTGTTTAAAAACATCTTCTTTCTTCTTGGACTCCTTGATATCAGTTCCCTTCTACAACCATACCCGCCAGGAACCTTGTTTGTTGTTTGCTTGTTTGTTTGTTTTGCTGAATCTTACATCATCCAATATATCCATTCACATACAACTCTTTTGTTCGCTCCCCTCGAGTGAGGTTATACAGTCTTCAATACTATCAGCTCCCCCTTCTGCCCCTCCACACACACCCTTCCCCTACACTCAGGGAACCATTACTCCTGGTACTCTTTCTGAAGAGTTATCTATCTTGGCTTTCATATATCAAATTACCTTAATTATACAAATGAACATACCCAAGTCTCACATGATTAATGAGGTAAAACAATTAAAACCATAATAATAAGGGGAGGAAATATGAAAAGAACTAGATGATCGTTATATTTTTCATCAGTGTCATACCACACCCTGGATTTATCATCCTTTCCATGTGACTCTTCTGAGAGGGACGGTCCAATTATCTCACTGGTGGGTTTTGGGTCTCCATTACATCCACGCGCCTTCACATCAATTTGGCTACTTGTTTTGAACTGCTGATACCGCTTCCTATTGACACCTCATGATCTTAAAAGCACACAATCTGTCCAAATTGACTCGAGTAAATAGAAAGTTTTGACAGATTTATAACAAGTGAGGAGATGAATACGTCATCAAAAAATTCCAGTAAAAAAAAAAGTCCTGAACCAGATGACTTCACTGAGGAATTCTAGCAAACATTCAGAGAACTATTGGTACAAGTACTGTGTAAACTCTTCAAAAGATAGAAAAGGAAGGACTTCTCCCTAATTCATACTATGAAGCAAACATAACCCTGATATCCAATCCAGACAGAAGATCACAAAAAAAGCTACAGGTCAATGTTTTTAAAAATATAGATGTAAAAATCCTCAACAAAATACTAGTGAAAAAAATCCAATGGCAAGTGAAATGAGTCGCACACTTTGTCGAAGCAAGATGTATTTCAGGAATATAGAGGTGGCTCAACTTAAAAAAAAAATCAATCAACATAATACACCACCTCAATAAACCAAGGATAAGAACCATCTCTATAGAATGGGGGGTCTGATAAAATTTAATATCCTTTCTTGATGAAAACACTAAGAAGGTAGGATTATAAGGGAAACACCCATGTTTCAAGGCGTATACAAGTATAAAAAACCAACAGCCAGACTTGTATTTAATGAAGAAAAACTGAGCTTTCCCCTAGAAATCAAGGTACAAGGGTGTGTGCTGTCACTTCTTCAATATTCTTTTAGAAAGCCTAGCCACAGCATTGAGACAAGGGAAATATATATATATATATATATATATATATATATGTATATATGCATTGCTTAATGTCCATCTCAAGACCCATCATCCCATTTCCCTTCTTTCCTTCCTCCTGCTTCCTCTCCCCCCTCTCTAAGCTTTACACTCTTCCAACCTAGCCCAACCCTCCTCTGTCTCTGCCTAAACCTCTGCCTCCTCACCAAGCTGCCTTTTCAGTTACTCTTGGCACAGTCAGCAACCATGCCTGGAGGAGCTCTGGCCTCGGGCATCAGATGTCCCTCAGGGGGCACACAGGCTGAGCAAGCCGGCGGCCTCTCCAGGTTACTCCCCTTGGTGGTTCTGGCATCATCGACAAGGACCCTGCCTAGAGTGAGCCTGGTGGGATGAGTGGCTTTAGATGGGCAACGGGGCACTCCCGCCCCTGCTGCCTCAGGACCAGGTGGATGCAGGACCCAGATACTAAGAGACACATTGGAACCACCTACTTAGCAACGTACTTCTGCCACCATCCGCCCTCCCATCAGGCTTACTCTAGTAGAACCTTCTGAGACGACTGGGCAGCCTCCACTGAATAAACCTTTGTCAAGCTCATTTTCTGGTATGACAATGAATTTGGCTATAGTAACAGAATGATGGACCTGATGGTCCACATGGCCTCCAAGAAGTTAGAGCCCTCCTGGATCACCAGTCCCAGAAACAGCACTAGAGGAAGAGAGAGGCCCTCAGTTGCCATGAAGTAATGCCCCCAACCCTCTCCCCCAACACACTGAGAATATCCCATCATCCTGAGTTTCCATCGAGAGCTTCTGAGACGACTGGGCAGCCTCCACTGAATAAATGTGAAGCAATGCCTATCTGTAAAAGTTACCCAGATTGCAAAAGAAGAAATAAAATAATCTCTATTTGTTGATGATATGATCCTATAGAGAGAAAAATCCCAGAATCCACAGGGAAACTTCTAAAGCGAATAGTGAAATTTAGCCAAGTTGTAGGGTACAAGGTCGCCAGACAAAAATTAGTTGCATTTTCACCCAGCCTGAGGTCTGAGGGGAGCCCCCTGTGGATTGATTGGACAATAGGTGAGTGCCCCTCCCCCCCCCCACCATGCCACTCTGGAAGTGCCTGAGAGACTCTTTCTTCCTCCCCTCCCCATCTTTTTCATTCTTTTTTATCTTCATTGTTTCTTTACTGTTTTCTTTTCTCTGTCTGTGCCCCACCTGTTTTTGTCTTTTGTGGAGGATTTTCCCTTTTCCTCTCCCTTCCCTTGTTTATATTTCCATTGCATGTTTCAGTTATCGAATTTTTTTTTCTTGATGTTGTCTGCCTGTTCACCCCACTTTTCTTCTTTTCTCTTTTTCCTGCTGCTACTTGCTCGTTTCTGATTTTCCTTTTTCTCTCTTCCTCTCTCTCTCTCTTTGTCCCACTCAGTGGGGGACAACAACCATGCCCACATGGCCCGGACTACCTTTTGAGCCTGGAACGGCCCTCACCTTGAGACAGAATTTTCAGCCAACCAATTGAAAGGTCTATACAGGGAGCAATAACACTATTGAAATGTGCACACCAGAGAATAATCAATCCTTGGGGATCAAGGGAAGCACTTGCCCAAGGACAACATTCAGAAGGTGAGAAAAGGCGTCTTAGAGACAGAAAATACCAGGAGGTAGGTGGTGGGATGGAACAGAGTGCATAGGAATCATTGGGTGTAAGACTCTGGACACCCTCCCCTAATTCACAATAGAAAAGTTTCCTGGGGAATGAGTGACCGTGGAACCCCCTGGGAAGGCGTTCCAGAGAATGATACTGCCAATCGCTTGAGAGAAATGTCGAGAAAGCTTCAGACAAAAACTGCAGTAGATTTCAGGAAAACACTGAAAGAACAAACTGGCAAAATAAGTGAAAACTATACCCCCCC
>PVJH01043509.1:0-13566 GCA_004026705.1 Nesogale talazaci | reverse complement strand
GCAGTGTACGATATGACAAAACAATAACAATGTATAAACTATTGAGGGTTGGAGGGGAGGAGAGGCCAGGGGAAGAGGGGAAGGAATGGAAAAGCCGATACTAGGGGCTAAAGGGAAAAAAAGGTGGACGATTGGAGAACAATAATAGAAGTGGACATGTGAGGGTGCTTGACGAGTATGCTTATTTATATATTGTGAAAAACGATGTATGAGCCCCTAATAAAATGATTGAAAAAAAAAAAGGACATGTCTTTTTTTTTTTGGGGGGGGGGGGGCAATCACTGCTCTCCGGTGGTGGGAGTAGGAGGCCCAGCCCCACTGCTGGAATTGAACCTCCGTCCCAGTGGGCCGCAGTCCTGCGCAGAACCACTACGCCACCGGGGCTCAGCCCAACATGTCTTATTTAAGGAAAAAAAAACCAGTACTCATATAAAGAGGGAATGATACACCAAGTGGAGCTAAATTTTAACATTTGAGGAAATAGGACTGAAGGTATTTTCAATTCTATTGTAGCATTTTTTCTAAATTTAAAATTATTTCTAAATAAAAAGCTCAGGTTAAGGAAAGCTGGTGAGATTGTATATTGAGAGACTAGTCTCCGGTATAATAGAAAGCAATCTGGTTTACAAAGCACTGAAATATGCTCCCCATTTTAATCTCAGACTCTCAAAATAGAAACTGATATCACTCACATTTGACAGTGAAATTCACCAAGGACAAGAAACTCTCCAGATAGTACAAGGATGACCCTAAATACAAGTCTTCTCAAGCACCTATTATTACTACTACTACTATCACTACTATCTGAATTCCAAATGCACTATCATCAAGTTAATCCCAATTCTTAGCAACCGTATAGGGCAGAGTAGAACTCTTCATTGCACTGCCAAGAATCAAACTGTCACATCCTCCTCAAAAGTGCAGGTGTATTCAAACCATTGACCTTCAGGTTGGAAAAAAGTATACTACATGGGAAAAAAAAAAAAGGGCCCAAGTAGAACAAAAATGCTTTGAAAATGATGATGGCAGCTTAAGTACATTTGTGCTTGACACAATGGGTGATTGTATGGATTGTGATAAGATGAAAGAGCTCCAATTAAAGTATTTAATTTTTTGAAAAAAGAAAAGAAAAACCCAATTTTTTCCATAGGACTATTCCTAAGGGGAAAAAATGCTCAATTTTCTCATTTCTGTTCAACATTGTAATGAGCGCTCTAGTCAAAGGAAATAAAAAAAAGCACTCAGATTGGAAACATACTAAGACTTTCTCTATTCAGGTTACAAGACCTTATATATGGGGCTGAGCCCCGGTGGCTTAAGTGGTTGAGTGTGGAACTATAGCCCGCGGGCTTAGCGGTTCAAATCCAGCGGTGGCTCTCAGGAGCGGCACTGAGTAGTGCCCATGACCACCAGAGGCAGTGATGCCCAAAAAACAAAAAAAAAAACAAAAAAAAAAAAGATCTTATATATGGGAAATCCTAAGGAATATGTATACACACACACACACACAAATTAGAACTAATGAGTTTAGAACATCTGCAGAATATAGAATCAACTAACAAAAATTATCTCTATATGCTAGCAACAAACAAGTCAGAAGAAATTCCAGTAACAGTAATACAAAATAGAATAAAATAATTATAAATAAATTTAACAGAAGACATGCAAGTCTTATGTAGGGAAAATGCCAGATGTCACTGAAAAAATTGAAGTTCTGAATAAATGGAAGACATCTCAAATTGATGAATCAGAGGACTTAAATAGATTGCAGTATTCTCCAAACTAGTCTATATAGTCAACATTATTCCTATCAAAGTCAAGTTGATTTTTTTATGGAAATTAATGCATGGGACCCCAAATAGCCAACATCTTGAAAATAAAGTTATAAAGGACTTAGTCTTCTTGATTTCAAACCTACTACAGAAGTATAGTTATCAAGACTGTAGAACGAACACTGAGAGTCTAGAAATAATCTCTAACATTACTTAATTTTCAACAATAGTGGCAAGATGAAGTTATCAACAGCTGGTGCTAGAACTACTGAATAGTTACAAAGGTATGTACCTTACATCTCATACAAAAATTAACTCAAAATGGGCCACAGATCTACATTTATCAAATAAAGCTAAACGTCTCTTAAAAGAAATCACAAAGAAGTAAATCTTTGTGAATTCAGATTGGTATGAACAATGCAAATAGTAAATTACATGACTTACCAAAAAGTAAAAAATGTGTTTCAAAGAGCATCCTTGAGAAAATAAACCATACATGAAACGGAAAAAAAATACCTAAAAATCATGTATCTGATGAGAAACTCATACTCAGAATAAAGAACCCTTATAATTTAATTTAATTTTAAATGAGCAAATGACTTAAATACAGATTTCAAAAGAATATATGGGAATGGCTAGCATGCACATGAAAGAACACTAAGTATCATCAGTGAATACAAATCAAAACTACAATGAGATAACACTTTACGCCCACAAAAACAAATCAAAATAAACCCATTCTGAAGTAGTTTGTTCTGATTCACAGCAACCCTGTGTATTACTGAGTAAAACTACTGAGTATAAGATTTATTTTGGTTTTCATCTTTGTGAAAGCAGACGTACAGACTTTCTTTCACGGCACATCTGGGTGAGTTTCACCACCAAGCTTTAGGTTAACAGACAGTTACCATTCAATCTGACAACATCCAATCACTCACTGCCATTGAGCCAATCAATGCAGACTCACAGTGCCACTATTCGGCAGGGTAGAATTGTTCCTGTGCATTTCTGAGACTAACTCCTTTTTTGGGGGGAGGGGGCATCACTGGCCTCTGGTGGGAGTAGGAGGCCCAGCCTTGCTCCTGAGAGCAGCCACTGGATTTGAACCACCAAGCCCATGGGCTGCAGTCCTGCACTCAACCACTTATGCCACCGGGGTTCAGCCCTAGACTAACTCTTTACAAGAGTAAAAAGTCTAGTTCTTTCTCCTGAGGAGCAAGGAGAGCCTTGTGATTTCAAATTTCTGACATGACAGTTAGCAATGCGTCACATAACTACTATACCACAGGGCTCCTGGCCATTCCCAGTAAGGTTGTAAAAAAAAAAAAAAAAGAACGTGATGGTACAAATAGTTAAAAATTCACTATAAAAAATTTTTTTAAAAAACTCACTATAAGTCAAAAAGTTGGCAGTTCTAATCTTATCAGAGGTACCTCAGAAGATTGGTCTAGCAATCTGTTTCTGAAAGGTCACAGCCTTAAAAACTCTGAGGAATTTTGCACATATGGGGGGTCAGGATGTCAAGAATCAATGTGACAGAAATTACCAACAAATGAGGATGTGAATTGGAACTCTGAAACATGATATAGCCACACAGTGGAATAATTTTTTTAGCCACAAAAAGAACTATTAAATGCCACAACACTGATTGAAAACATTATGTTAAGTGAAAGACATTAGATACAAAAGGCCACATATTGTATGATTCTATCTATATGAAATATCCAGGAGCTAGAAGGAAGGGCAATTGGGGACAAACTGTTAATGAGTACCAGGTTTCTTTCTGGATGATGAAAATGTTCTGGAATTAGATCATGGTGATAGCTGTACAGCTTTGTAAACACACTAAAAACACAATATAAAATTTCAAACTTAATTAATTATATCATAATCAATGATAATTTAAAAAAAAAATCAAGGGATAAACTGAAGAGAACATTCCAAGATGTAACGACCGAGTCTGAGGACAGTGCAAGAAGAGCCGGCAATAAAGCTAAACCAATGAACTTACCTCAGCGTGGGAGTTTGGACTTTATTTATTTATTTATTTATTTACTTGGGGGGTGGTGGGAATAGGAGGCTCAGCCCCATTGCTGGAAATGAACCTCAGTCCCAGTGGGCCGCAGTCCCACACCACTACGCACACAACCACTATGCCACCGGGGCTCAACCCGAGTTTGGACTTTATTACAGAAACATTTGGGACCCTACCAAGGTGCTTTAGAAGTGAGTGACAAGCTCAGAACTCAATTAACTTGTAGCAGGATAAAGAGTGAACATTTAATGTTCCTTTCTAGCTTTACCTGGTAAGTATCTCACATAGCTCTCCTTGCCTATCGAAAATCAAATCCATTGCCAAGGACTTGAACTACTGAGCCACCAGGGCTCCTTGGTCACGTAGAAACTCTCAAATACATGAGACACTATTTCTGTATAGTTGTTACGAAGTTAGTTACCAAAGGAAAGTAAAGCTTTGAAATAAATTTAAAATTAGCGTCTTTGAGCCATCTCTTCACGAGTATGTGCACATTTGGGGGCAGCAAAGAAAAGGGACCAAAGTCAAAAAAACATAGATGTCATAACTATAAAAAGACCCAGTATAACTACAGCAAGCTACTCAAAGAATGCTAGCCAACTGAAAAACACTAGCAATGAGAGGAAAATGAATTGGCTTGTTATACAAAATCTAATCAATCACTGTGGAAAAATCTTGAAAGGCTCAAAGTATAACATTCTTCAATCAAGTTTCAATCTGTTTTGAAACATTAAGTCAGCAGTCATCATGACATACTACTGCTAAAATAATCGTGTTCTCCCAATTACTAGAATATGCTCAAATTTCTGTTCTAAAGTTAACGTATATATACATATAGTAACACAGACCATTTTTTAAAAATAACGTCATTTTAAATAGGAAATTTAAACTGTATCTATGTGTGCATGTGCTTCTTATGCTTTGGGAGATTGTGTGGCAATGCTTTTGGTCAGATGAACCAGAAAGACTCTACAGACAGAGCAGAACTGCCCTACATGGTTTCTAAGACCGCAAATATTTACGGAAGGCACATTTTCCCTTGAAGAGCAGCTGGTGGACTTGAAACACTGACCTTACTGTTTGCTGGTGAGCGCTGAACCACTGTGCCAACAGAGCTCTTTATTCTATATATAGTCAATTATACCTATTCTCAATATTAAATCTCAACATTTCCCCTTTACAGACACCATTCTATTGCTTTGAAATCCTCCCAATAATGCAGTCAATGCTCATAACCTTTGGATAGTCATGACCTTCCTTTCAAATTGGGGGGTGGGGGGGAGAAGAGATAAGATCTGATTTTAAGGGAGGGAAATATTATTTTTAAAAATAAGCTAGAAAACACACACAACTTTAAACAATCCCTAGTCCCTTTGTGGGACCTAGTCTCTCTGGGGAACAGAACCCCTCCTGTTCTGGTGACACAATGTCATTCAACTTCAAGTAGGCATGCTTTTTTAGAATATACACAAGTACAGCCTCAATGTTTCAATTTCTTATCGGGACTATCACTTCATCACTATCAAAGCTAAAAATAACAAAAAAAAAAAAAAAACTAAGACTATCTTCAGGATGATGTTGTTATTGCTATCAGGTGCCATCAAGTTGATTTTTAAATCTACTTCCAAACACACTCTCTCTAAGGAAATCTATTCGTACCCCAGTCACGGGTTCAAAGGATTCAATGGCAGCTTAATCCATGTGGCGACTCAGTAAATGGATTTTGGTTTTTCACTGTCATCCATACCTGTCCGGAAACCAGGTGTGCAGAATTTAAGCTCTAATACATTTGCCTCCTCTGATCTTATATTATTTGCAATCCTTGGATTACACAGAATGGTGTGCTCCCTTCATCTGGACTTAGCTGACACTTAGATGACTGCATGTTTTCAGAAAAGCCAAGAGCTATTCTTTCTGATAGATGGGCAATATCTTCTTTTTTCTCCTTTTGCTATAGCACCCATAGCTTAAGTGATCACCTCCTGAGACCAGATATTGAGCAGGGCTACATCACAAGAACTCTTAGGGTTTACAATTAAGTGTGAGCTCAAAGTCCAATCATATAGCTAAGGTATGTAGTATATAACACACATGAACCCTAGTTGCATAGTTATGAGCTTGGCTCCTAAAGGAAGGTCAGTCACTAGAAGCCACTCGCCTGGAGAAAGATGAAGCTATCTGCCACCATTATGAATGACAGTCTCAGAAACCCACAGAAGTTATCCCTTGCCCTCTAAGGTTGCTGTGAGTCAGCAGGAACTTGATGGCACTGAGTTTGCTTTGGTTTTATATAGATATCTCTGGTCCTCTTTAGAGGCAGTATTACCAACTTCTTGAAAGACAATTTAAGCAAACTGCAGGAGATAATTAGTAATTGTAGTAGTATAATTAATCAATGGTATAGGATTTAATAGACAAGTGAGAAAAATGAAACTTTACCTGTATTGCAAAGCTGATTACTTACCATAATTACATGGAATATTCACTTGTACAGATTAAAAGCAAGTGACTGAACATTGCTTAAAGAAAACAATAAGGCAGAAATTTTGATACCACTCATTCACTAAGACAATACTATAGGCAATACTATAGATAATACATTACAACTAATCTCACTGCTGAGTTAATTCAAACTCAGCCACCCTACAGATGCAAAGAACTGGCCGCAGTAGGTTCCCAAACCTTTTAAATCTTTACAGGAGTAGATAGCTTCATCTTTCCCTTGAGGAGAGGCTAGTGGGGTCAAATCATAGGATTAAGTCTAAAGAAGACCTTGTTGAGAACAAATATATCAACTATGAGATACTTGTGCCAAAAAAGTTTAGTCATATGGAAACAATCAGACAAATCTGAGGTGAAGCCTGCAAAACTAGCTAGCTTGCACTATTCCAAAATGTCAATGACATAAAAGCAGCAGAGAAGCTAGAGAACTGTCCCGATATAACAAGACTAAAGAAATAATACGACCAAACACAACCCCACATTAAAGAGTGGGAGTTGTGGTTGAGGAAGAGACAAAAGCATCTATGAATACATCCCTGGGCCAAATGGGGAAATGTTAACATGGGCTGAATAGGAGCCTCACAAAGTTACATTTGCGATCACCTAATTAACTAATTATTATACAAAATAGCCTTGCTTGGGGGAGATACAAATTGCCTTATTTGAGTTTAAAGTATCATGATAAAATAAATTTGGTAAAATTAAAACTTGCTAAATCTGGGTAAATGGGTATTCACTGAATTATTCTTGCTTTCTAAAGGCCAGGAAAAATACTTTTTAATTTAAAATAGGAAGACTTTTTCTTGATTTTAAGTGAAGGGTTTATCACATCCAAATACTACTTAGAAAACATACTTATTTCATTATGGCAATACTATTGAGGTTATAACAAAATACAGCACATAACATCTACTTTAGACAATATACCCTACATTAAACTAATAGAATATGCATGTAAATGAATTATATGTATTTTTAATTGTTCTTTTTCAGAAAGGAGAAACTAAATTTTGTAATTTTTTTCCTATTGTATAATATAAATAAAATACTGCTTACAGAGATGGGGGGCACACAACACTAGAGTTAGAGTCAAAAAACTTGCCAGCTGTGTCATTTGTTAGAGAATATAACCTTGAGCGAGTTATTTGATCTGTCTCAACCAAAGCTTTCACTTGTCAAATGAATGGTTTCAGAATACTGGTTGGTCTCTCAGGTCAAGTCCCACTTTAAATACCAATGATTGTGACCAAAGTCTCCAAAATACATGTATTTTTAATTAACTAGATGAATTGTAGTAGAGGTTTTTTTTTTTTTTCTTTTTTGGGCATCACTGCTCTCCGGTGGTGGGAGTAGGAGGCCCAGCCCCACTGCTGGAATTGAACCTCCATCCCAGTGGGCCACAGTCCCGCGCACAACCACTACGCCACCGAGGCTCAGCCCGTAGAGGTTTTTTTAGTTTGTTTTCTTAACAAATGGGGGGTGGGGGGAGAATTTCTCTCCCCATACTCCAACTTCTGTTTTGACCTCCAATTCTGTTCAGGGGCTGGGCTTATTTTCTACTCACTCTAGATGGCAACCTCTTAGTATTTAGACTCTTCTCCCCAAGAATCAGCTATCAAATCACAATTTATACCTCCGTATCTCATGCACTCATCTTTTCTACCACTGCTTCAATACAAGTCCTCATCACCTTTAGCCCAGATCTAGTTGATTACCCATCACAAATCGTGGCCTAGCTGTTATTTTGATCACATTACGGACCTTGTCCAAAAGCACTACTCCCTATTTATGTACCAGCTCAACCCAAGATTCAAGAAGCTACAAATATGTCATTAACTAGTTTGCTATAATTTTTTCTATTCCAGTTGAACTTAAGTACCCACCGGTATTTAGAAAAAAAAAAAAAAAAAAACACCCCAAAACAAGCATAACTAATTTGGTGCCTTTACTTCTGCTCTATTATTATTCTGCCCTTTTCTCTGCCTACGAGCCTTGCTGGCACTGTCAGGTAAGCGATGGACTGATGCTAACCACAAGGTCTCACCCACCAGCCACTCAGAAGATGAAGCAGTCTGCTCCTGTAAAGATTTCGTTTCAGAGACTCTACATATAAGTCCGAATCAACTTATGGCATTAGGTTTGGTTGTGAGATTTTATATTTATCACTTCCATGCACATGATAGCCGCACCTTTTGAATGTTCATGATGATGACGTATTATGACAATATCAAGGAGTAATAGTGAATAAAGTTTCCTAAAGCAACAAACTAAATTGATCATTCTGCTCATTTGGTTTAACTGGAAGTGGCTGCCTGGCCTATCACTGTCAGTACAATCTGCAGGTTAGCAGAGAAAAAGAATGGCAGCACATCTTTGACACTCAGAGACCAGAGCTTCCAATCTAGGGGTCCACCATAATGGAACTTGGGCATCCCTGGTATTAAAGAAGGCTGAGGGTTGAGCCCTGGTGGTGCAGTGGTTGAGTGCGGGACTGTGGCCCACTGGTTTGGCGGTTCAAATCCAGCAGCAGCTCCCCAGGAGTAAGGCTGGACCTCCTCCTTCCACCAGAGGGCAGTAATGCCCACCACCACCACCCCCCCCAAAAAAAAGTGCCTTCGGGCAGTAAAAAAAAAAAAATACTGAAATGAGTTTAAGATGTAAAAGTTTGGAGATTTTACATTAAAAAATCCAAATGTCCTGAGCCCTGGTGGCCTCGAGGCTGAGTGCGGGACTGCAGCCCACTGGCTTGGTTCAAATCCAGCAGCAGCTCTCCAGGAGCAAGGCTGGGCTTTCTACTGCCATCAGGGCAGTGATGCCACAAAAAAATAAAATAAAATAATCCATGGGCTGAGCCCCGGTGGCGTAGTGGTTGTGCACGGGACTGCGGCCCACTGGGACAGAGGTTCAATTCCAGCAGTGGGGCTGGGCCTCCTACTCCCACCACCAGAGAGCAGTGATGCCCAAAATAAAAATAAATAAATAAATAAATAAATAAATAATCCAAATGTGCTGAGCCCCGGTGGCGTAGTGGTTGAGTGCGGGACTGCGGCCCACTGCCCTGGCGGTTCAAATCCAGCAGCAGCAAGGCTGGGTAGCTTCCATGACCACCAGAGGGCAGTGATGCCGAAAAAAAAATCCAAATGTTTGGTTAACTTTAGAAAAAAAAAGATTTTTAATAGTTCTTATTTGGCACTTCGAGACATTTCGGTTGGTTGTATCTGGGGGAAAGGGGTGCCACCGGCAGATGCTGTCAAACACCCTATAATGAAAAGGCAACCCTTACAATTATGTATTGTCCAGTTCAAGAGTTGGCAGGATGCAGGTTGTAAAACTTAGATCTAAAGTATTGCACAAAATAAATAGATAAATAGAAATACCACACACATGGGGTTTTCTCAACCCAGAGATTTTTAAAATTCAGAAGGTAAAAAAGAACCATCTTTATTTAATGGGACAAGGTCTCTCAAAATCAAACTAAAAATCCATACTCACTGCCATGAAGTCTATGCCAAATCACAGCCTTTAAGACAGGGTGTCTTTCTGAGACTGTTAACTCTTTACGGGAGTATAAAGCCCTGTCTTTCGCCCCCAAAGCCAGACAGCACATCCAATTTCTAGTGGTGTGGTCTCCTTTTAAATTACTTAACCTCCCTCTACCTCAAGGTCTTCATTTTAAAAATAGAAATAAGAGGATAAGTTCTGGGCCGCTAGTCAAGAGGTTAGCAGTTCATACGCAAGCTGCTCCGTGGGGAAAAGATGAAGCTCTCTGCTCCAGGGAAACCCTAACGGAAAAGTTCTACTCTGCCCTATGAACTGGAAGCAGTGGGTTGACCATGGCTTTTTCCAGAGGTGCTGCAAACATCGGAGAGTACGCATAGAATCTTTGGAATAGCCTGCCTGGCCAATAGTCAAAACTCACGGACATGGAGTCAAAGATGAGTCACCGCGCCTGCCTGTGAGGCTGTAACGGAATCAGGAGTGGAAAGTCCAGTCTTTCGCCTGTGGAGCTGCTGCTGGTTTTGAACTGCCACCCGTGTGGCTCGTAGCCCAAACTGTAGCCACTACCCCAGAGTTCCTCAGTAGATACTCAATCAACCCAGCTACTTTCATTCTTGTCCCTTACCAGTGCCTAGTCCCATCGTTGGAACATAGAAGATGCTCAGGAAATGCTTGCTAAATTAACACTTCTGACTGAAGACATATGAAGCTCATTGCCGCGAGTCAACTCCAATCCACAGAGACCCCACAGGACAAAGGATGGCAGTCCCAAAGGACTTCCGAGGCTCTAAATCTCAACGTAAGTAGACTGCCCTGTATTTCTTCTCCCTAGGGGCTCCAACCCAAGAGTTTTGTAAAGACATATGCTCTCCTTTTGGGGGGAAAAGCAAGCAATGAGCTAGGGATGAAGAAGAATGGAAATACATGCCCACCTAATCACACCTCTCTTCAGAACCTCTTTAACCTTTACGGAATATTAATCTCAATAAACTTCTAGTATCTTCTTGACAGTTACTTTCGTTTTGTTGGTGTCTTCCGAGGTGAGATGGCATGTTATTTTGAACCCTTATCATCCACCTATAGTATACCCATTTATGTCCCACATTTGACATGCTATCTGTGGCCAGGGGAGGCCCTCACCAATTCTTTTTTACATAACCCAAGAGGCTTTGGGCTGGCCGCAAACTCTCTTCTTGTAGATTAGGCACCAAGAGGTTACGGGACCAAGAGTCAAGGTCACATTGTTAGTGGCAGAGCTGGAATTTTAACTCGGATACCTTGAGATGATTTGTGCACTACAAGTTCTACTCAGCCATCATAAACACATAAAAGTTAACTGCAGTAAAGAATTTCTAATGAAGTTCTAGGGATAAACCTCCATAACGTTACCTGACAAAGCAAAAATAGATGGAGAAATAGACCTGAATGCCAAAAACCCTAAGGTAGCTAAAACGACAACATAATTCAACATGCTTCGCTTTACTAATTCTCTATTTTAACAATTCTTTAATAGCTATGATAACAAAATATTAAATATCCAAGTTCTTTTCTCAGTGATGTGAGGCTTAATTTCTTTTTAAAATCTCCCAAAATCTTTTTGGAGTAGCCAGAAAGCCTCTTATTTGGTAAACGAATGATACCCAGCTCTCACCAACTGAAGAGACTCTTTAATGATCACCTGAATAGATTAATGGCTATAAAATTCAAAAGGCCAGCAATTTGGTATGACTATATCGTGGGGAAAATGCTCAAATGATTGAATGGGATCAGAAACCACAACATCCAAAGCACCAATAGCAAATACATGAAAGCAAGAGGTATGAGAAACACCGTTTATTTTTCTGTCCAAGTGAAAGAAACTGGGCTCACTGATTTGGTTAATCTAGACCCATCTGAATATCCCAGTATGATGCAAAATAAAGTAATTAAGCAGGAAAAAGACTATACAACAGAAAATGAATGTCAAAAGGACTTAAGTACAGTGCAATGCCTCGATTCTTAAGCAATTATAGCTCAATAAAGCTAAGCATTTCCATAAAGGCATTGTTTAAACACAAACACACTTCACGGTGGTGATTTAAGTTACTAATGCAAAAACACAGTGATCTAATAAAAAAACGATAACCACTTACTGTGAACAGATTTTTAATTATTTTAGCTGCTGTTTAAAAGCACACACACCAAACATTGAGTCACATGCAGTTCCAAAGGAAAACAAAACGCAGTTTCTGCTTGGTAAAGTTCAAGGGCAAAACTGTTTCCAGTGCAACAGAACGCGCCCGACTACAATGTGTAGAGAGAAAAAAAAAGGGGGGGGGAGAGTGGGGGGAAGCGAACACATAGTATCTTTTTATAAAGACAACAATTTGAGCTCCAAAGTAATAACGGGGAAGCCAAAACAGCTTGACAGCCCGCCATAAGGGCCGCCTCAATCATGAGTCACACAATGCCTGCAACCATTTACAATAGTAATTAATGCACAAGTCCCCTAATTAAATTCTAAAAGGGTGAGAATGATTTAACTAAGTTTACAAGAATTGCTGTTGCGCCCCCCCCCCCAGCCACCCACCCACCCGCAAGAAAGGAGCACACGCGTAATTACGCATCCCCGGGCAATCCCGCCAACGCCGGTCCCGCTGGCCGCTGCTCCCGAATGTCTGCGCCCTGCCTGGCTGCCTGCGAGAGGCGAGAGAAAATGACACGCGGAACTTCTCCCCGCGAGAAACGGGCGAGGGAGACGGCCCCCACCCGCCTGACCAAAGGGAAGAAAAGAAGGCTCGCCCATCTTACCTGCTTAGATTTCTTTCGACGTCTTTGGTAGCTTTAGCTTCCAATTCTCTGCAACAGCAAAAGAAAACAAGGCGCGCGTGAAAACCGAGCTGCTGTGGCTGCAGCAGCGCTCGCTCCGGGGCCCGGTGGGGGAGGGGAGGGGAGGGGAGGGAAGGGGAGGGAGGGGAGCGGGACGCCGGGCGCCAGGGGGGGACAGGGGGGGCCCTCACAAAGCTGCCAGGCTGCAGCCCCCGCTGCGGTCGGGCGGCGAGGGCGCGGGGCAGCCCCCGGCGGAGCCCTGGCAGCGCGGCGCAGCACAGCGCCGCCCCTGCCCGCCGCCCGGCCGGCCTCTGCAGCCCGCGCTCTCCCGCGGAGGCCCGAGGTCTCGAGGACACCCGGCGCAGCCGCCGCCGCCGCCCGCGGTCACGGGCCCAGATGCGGCGCTCCAGGCTCCGCCCGCCCGGGGCGAGAGACCCCCCCCTCCCCCGGCCCCGCTCACCTCATGTGTGTAAAGTGCACGAGCAAGTGGGCACGGCGAACGAGGCTCGCGAGCCTCAAGCCCTCCGCAGCGCCGCGGGGAGAGGCCTGAGCCGCTGCACCAGCGCCATTTTCTCCACCGACCCGCCGCCGCCGTCGCCGCTGCTGCTGCCGCCGCCGCTGCCGCCGCCGCCGCCGCCGCCGCAGGCCCCAGACCGGAAGTGAATGCCCCGCTCGGCAACCCCTTCCGGGGGCGACGCGGCCACCGGCCACAAGATGGAGGCCTTGGCAACGCGGGCGGGCTCCAGTCTGGGCAGGCGACTGGCCAGCGCCGGTGCGCGGTGCGCCCACGCCCCGGCACCCGACGGACCCTCCCGCACCTCCCGAGAAGTCATGGCCCTCGGAGCGGCCCTCAGGGGAGCTGGGGGGTCAGGCCGCGACCGACTGGGGTCAGACGTGGGCCCTCCACTTTTGCTGCGACACAAGTTTCCATCCCCGCCGCCCCGCCCCTCC
>PVJH01043508.1:0-13568 GCA_004026705.1 Nesogale talazaci | reverse complement strand
CACTGTGTGTCACAATAACAGTAAGGATGATGGATCAGCCTCCCCTATCATGTTGGTCACTGCTATATTAACTAGCACTTCTTGGTTGCCCAGACTTAGCGGAGGCATCACATCTCCAGCTAGTCGATTTCACCACCAGGCTACACAATATGGCAGGGCAGGACCGCTCTTGGGGCCTTTCCACAGCTCTAAGACTTGACAGAATCGGACAGTTTCATGCTTCTCTTACAGAACTGCTGTTGGTCAGAATCATCAGTAGGTTGGTTATTTACCACGATTTGAATTTATTGACGTAACAGGCCGCACAGAGTCGGGGCTAATAAGTGTCCTCTAGTATTAGTGTAACAAAAATAGAAGTTTGTGGATGATTTTTGCTCTCTCTAGTGTGCTGAAAGAAGAACATCCTTCCCTGGCACCCTACTCCCCTACTAAGAAGTGAGGGAGTTAAACATCTATTAGTCAATGGGAGCGATGAAGAAAAAGAGAGGGGATTTTATGCTTCCGAGAGCGGCAATGGTTCTAGTTGTTGGCATCCCTGTAAATGATTCCTGGGCAGATGGATGGATCATGTTTCCTCGGGTAGACTGCTAAAAGAATCTTGCTTCTGGCATCCCTGCCACCTTGCTCAGAATTCAAAGATTCACTATTGCAGTTCTGTTGTCCAGAAGTGTGCATAAAAGATATAGGCACTAAACATTTCATTCTGTGTCTCAGCCGCAGGTCAGAGCCCTGCACCATCCTAAGCTTGATCGAGACTCAAAGACGATTCATGTGAAATGTATCCTTTGGTTAATCAAACCAAGCCATTTGTCAGTAAGAACAGGAAGCGATGTCTTATAAGACATGTAGACTCCAAAGTCATATGCTTAGTAATGTGTTTTTCAATGCCAAACATGAGCAGAAGGGAGAGTCATCTTGATGAGCTCTAAACACCAAACTCAAAAAGATATGTTGATCCTTTGTGACAAGCCTTTCCAATAGAGAACTTTCATTTATTTATTTTTACTTACAAATTTAATTATTAAAATGAAAAATATGAAAAGATCATTTCATTGGGGACTATTACAACTCTTGTTAGAACGCATACATTGCTTGCATCAGGCATGTTTGTACATACATTGCCATCATTCTTTTCTAGACATTTACTTTCTGTTGAGTCCTTGGTATCCGCTCCTCTTTCCCCCCTCCCCAAAAAACCTTTGATAGATTATAAATTGTTATTATTTTCATATCTCACACCGACTGCTGTAGCTGTTCTCCCTGAAGAAGGGCATATGGTCATGTGTTGATCGTTTTGATTGATTCCCCTTTCTCCCTTCCTCTCCCCCTCTTCCTCCTCCCCTGCTGGTATCACTGTTCCCACTCCTGTTCCTGGATTCTGTTTCCTGAGGCCCCATCTCTTATCTATACCTGTGTACATGTCCCAGTCTAGTCTGGATTGAGAAGCAGGCACTGGGGTCATAGTAGTGGTGGGTGAGGAAGCCTCAAGGAACCAGAGGACTATTGTGTGTTTCAACGATGCTTTACTGCACTCTGGTTGATTGTTCCCCATTGTCTACAAATGGACTTTGGATCTCCGCTCCACCCCCTTCGTTCTCAACAATATGTTTTTGTTTATTATGTGTCTTCAGATGCCAATTACCTGGTCCCTATGATTCCTTATGATGGCATCAGCTGTATGCTTTTCCCTCTTTTCCCCTTCTTCCTCCAACCTTTCTGGTATTGCTGTTCCCACTCCTGTTCCTGGATTCTGTGTGTCCTGAGCACCTATTTCTTATCTGTACTTGTGTACATGTCCCAGTCTAGTCTGGCTTGTTGCTTCTCTGTTGAAAGGCGGCTTGTGTAGCTTCAAGCCTTTAAGACCCCAGGCGCTATATCTTTTAGTAGCTGGGCACCATCCGTCTTCTTCACCATATTTGCTTATGCACCCATTTTGTCTTCAGCTTTTGTGGTGCAATAAGAATTTTTAAATAACTAGGTTTGTTCGCTGTTGCTAATGAGCCGTCAAAGAAGAACCTTTGCTCTTGGATTCAAAAGGAACTTTGTGTGTCACCCCTCTCCATCTTTGGTGAGACATGGAAGATAAAATTAGCATTATTCTACAGAGAGTTTCAAGACCGTGCTTCCCAAAACCCAAATCAAACTCATTGCCGTTGAGTCAATTCTACCTCACATTGGCTCTATAAAACAGGGCAGGACTGCCACTGTGGGTCTCTGAGTTGGTAACTGTTTATGGGAATAAACATTTCTCTTCCAGGGAGCAGTTTTGAACTACTGATCTTGCAGTTAACCACTATACCACTACTCTTTAACCTCCCTTAGGCCCATAAAAATTCCACCAGTGATATCAAGCTTAGAATAGTTCTGCTTCTGCTTTCACATCTGTTACTCTTGCTTGTCTTCCCCTTACTCTGCTCCTCAGACAGTCAGCTAAGGGCAGGTGGGGGCAAATGCAAACAAGAACCCTTTCACTATCTAACAAGCATCTACCAAGAATACAAATACAATAGGTCTGAATGCTAAATTAAAAAAAAATTGGTAACCTTGGTCATATATTTGATTTTGTTTGTTATATATATTTTTTAAATGGGAACTCTTTTCACCTTAGAATACTGTTAATTTTTTTAAAAAGGCCTCTTTACAATTGTTGCTACATGCCATTTTTCTCTGCTGTCCTGGGGTTGGAATAGAGCCTGGGTTTTCTACACAGTTTCCCTTCTAGCTTAAGATTTTTAGATGCCATGTTATTCTATGAAGCATATTCCTCCCAGCTCCCGTAGCAGATGATGAGCATTTGTAAGGTACCAGAATATTACAGATGTTTAGTCTACCACTATAGCAGGTCACTTAGCAAAGGGAAGTCTTTGGTTCTTGGAACTAAATGTTCATGTATTCACAGGAGAGTACTCTTAGCTTTCAAAGCATCCTCCTGATCACAAGAGCAGGAATTAGGCACTTACTACTTGATTAGTGACTATTGATGTAAGAAGTAAGAAGTGTTTTGTTCCTGAACACCTGAAGAAAATCTCATTAATAATTTTTTAAATCCTTGTTACAATATGAAGTCAGCATAAGGAACAAAAAACTTTTATATAAAATCTGGGAAAATTGCCTTCTTTAATAAGACTTCAAAGCACTACTTTCTCTGGAGAAGGCAGCTTTCAAAAATGGTGGTCAAATTTCATTATCCTTTAATTCCTCCACAAAATTTTGGAAACCCCCTCCTTTCAATATTGAAATATGAGGGATAACAGTAACCCTCTGATAAATGGAATTTTTTTGAAGTTATGTATATCGATTTTTAAAAGAAAACAACACTATCACCTTCAAAGTACTCTCCATTACACTTAATACATTTGTCAACTCTGCGATTCCGTTCTTGCGATGGTGAACACATTTCACCTTTCAACATCGCAACAGTTTCTGGTGCATTTTCCCAAGCAGGAGACACAATTTCAAAAAATTGTACAGCCACATGCTATTCTCTTAAATCAGCGAGCACAAAGAAACCATGTTCAAGTGAAACTGCTTTTATGAAAAAATCCACAGTGACAAGAGAAAGCCATCCCCCTGTGAACAACTTGCTTGATGCTCTTCTACTACATGCATACTACAAAAGTTCTACTTTGCCCAGTACAATTTTGTTTTTTGGTGGGTACCCCCTTACATGTAGAAAATATTGTAGAGATAAATTACATAGTATTTTTTGTTGTTTTATTTTTGTGAGCCACTTAGCTGTCTAATCACGTAAAAAATAATAGAGAGTGGAAAAATTTCCAAAATGTATCTATCTTGCCAAGTCTATACTCACTGCCATCGAGTCTGTGCTGATTTATAGCAAACCTGGAGGACAGGGTGGAAGATCCCCCGCCGGTGTCCAAGACTGTCACTACTTATGGGACTATAAGGCCCTGTTGCCCTTTGAGTGGCTCATGGTTTTGAATTGTGTACCTTGAGATTTGAAGCTCAATTCATAACCATGACATCACTGGAGTCAAGGCAAGAAGTCCCCCTAAACCTATGCTTTGAAAATAGAGTTATCTGGGCGCAAAGCCTAAAGAACCACATTGTCATTAAGAAAATTTGGAAAATGTGGAAAAAAATTTAAAGGAAATAAAAATAGCTAAACAGTATGTCGAGTTCTTAGATATAACCACTAGTGACATTTGGTGGGGTGGTGTTGTGGTCAGTAGTTCGAAAACACTAGCCACTCCGAGCATGTAAGGTGAGACTTTTAACTCCCTTAAAGAGTCTCAGAAAACCACTCTGTCCTGTAGGGTCATTAAGAGTCAGAGCTTACTTGATAGCAGTGAACCGAGTAGGTATTCTGCCCTCTCATCCTAAATATTTATTTTAAGAGTCTAAAGCTATCTTTCTGTACATATTACCCTTCCAGAATATTCTTTTTTACAAAACTTTTGAATATGACCACTCCAGCGGTTTTATTTCGGGGCATCACTTCATCCAGCCTCACCAACACATCTATTTCCTCCACCTCTGCGGTGCATGCAATATCATTTCCCAGGTGTCCCACCGACACCCACAAGCACCTCTTTGTGCTTAAGTCTTTGCATACATCCGTGATTAGACACTAGGGTTTCTGCACAGGAAAACCCAGTCAGCTCCCGGCTTCTTAAATGAGCAGGACGGATCCAGAGAAAGCAGATGAACATGCAAACACGTGACGAAGAACAGAGATAGAAAGGAGAGTATCTGGTTTGTGTTTGACACAGACCTCTAATTCCCAGTGACACAAAATAACCCCGTTCTCCGCCTTTGCATGGTTTCTTGCTCTCATGCAACCCCAGCAGCGTGAGTAATTGTTTAATTTTAGATGGACATTTCATGTTTCCTGCCCCACCCTGGCAGCACATGGCAGTGTGGCTTTGCTGAGCCCGTGGGGAAGTGGTGCGTTTGCTCAGGCGGGAGCTCTGCATGGCCCTGTGTCCACTGGATGGGACGAAGCCGCCTCGGGCCATCAAGGGCCAGAGTTGGGTCTACTGTGCTCTTCTTAGCAGTCCTCCCTTCCAACGTTTGCCTCCTTTATTGGCCATCCTTTAACTCGGGGCTTGTCTCTCAGGCCTATGGGAACCCCATAGTTCACTTTATACTCAGGTCCTTGTCTTTCTTTCAATGATTTTATTGGGAGCTCTTATGGCTCTTATAACACCCACGCACCATTTGTATCAAGCATATTTGTACACATGTTGCCATCTTCATTTACAACATATTTTCTACTTGAGTCCTTGGTATAAACTCCTCTTTCCCCCTCCTTTTTTATTTTATTTATTTATTTTTGGTTTTGGGGCATCATTGTCCTCTGGTGGTGGGAGTAGGAGGCCCAGCCTTTGCTCCTGTGGAGCTGGAATTGAACCTCCATCCCAGTGGGCCGCAGTCCCGCGCACAACCACTACGCCACCGGGGCTCAGCCCTCCCCCCCTCTTTTTTAAAATAGATCATTTTATTGGGAGCTCATACAACTCCCATCACGATCAATACTCAAGCCAATTGTATGCAGGCCACATTTGCACACTTGTTGCCATCATCACTCTCGAAACATCTTCCCTCTACTTAGGCTCCGAGAACCAGCTCCCCATATTTTCTCTCCCTCCCCACTCTCTCTCCCCCAGGAACCTCTAATAATTTACAAATTATCATTATCTTGTCATATTGTACACTGTCACGTGTGCCCCTTCATCCACTTCCCTATTGTAGGTACCTCAGAGAGGAGGTCATATGTTGATTTCTATAATTGGTCCCCCCTTCCTACTCCACATTTCCTCCACCCTCCAGGGGTTCTTCCATTCTTACTGGCATCTTTCAAAAGCTAATGATGGGTAACCTTCCATGTTTATCCAGTAGACCTGTGTATCAAGTTCAGCAACGGAATTCTTCATAACGATAGCGGCCAGGAATCTCCCATAGGCCCGCTTCCTTCCTGCTATTCTGAGCATGGACAAAATTTGAGAGATGCTCCACAAATTGACCAGCTCCCACCCCTGGCGAAGCTCCCGGGCTCCTCCGCTGGAACGCAGGGTGGGGCGGAACCCAAAGAACATTCCCCACTTCCTGCTGCAGTATAGAACCAGCTTCCTTATAACTGACTCTCCCTTATCCACATGACTCACCAGGGAGAACCCTCCCCCAACCCCTCCATACACACCCATCCCCAAGAGCCTGTAGTGACTAACAGTCTCCTGTCTGTTGTCCCCGACTCTGACACCACCGTCCACCGTGCACCCCTCGCACACGTTGTGCTTCCAGTCACCCCTACTGTCATGGTGTGATTAGCTTGGGGCATCCCACCCAGGGTGATGCCTGGGTCCCCTTGGAGAGCCAGGCTGCCATAGCAACACACTACACAAAAAGGCCCATCCTCCATGCTGGGCTCAATGCTTCTCTGTCTCCTTGGCCAAGGGTGATTTCTGCGAAATGTTTTACATGAGTCATCTCAAGTTCTCTCTAGCCATCATATTTCTTGTCTCCCAGATATTTTTGGACCGTGTTCTTTAGGCGGGGAAGGAATGTTTGTTCCCAGTGTCTCTGCTCAAGGTTCAGAATAACATCTTTGGGCACATTTTCTAAGCTTATTACATGGTTTGTCCAATTGACTATCTGCAACAACTTTCTGAGATCAGTACCACTGTGGTGCCACACAGATAAGAAGAAGTTTCTGACCAAGAGAGGTTCAGGATTTTTTTCACAATATCATGCTGTAAGAGAATTTTAGAACTGAGCTTTAGAACGGAGCCTGACTGAACTGCAAAGATTATATTTTTTGGAAAATTCTTTGCCTGATTCTGCTTAAAAGAATGTACCGGAGACAGTGATTTCTGAGCCACTCCAGATGTTTACGGGGTGCAGTTACTTCTTTGGGCTATATCTTTCTTAATTTGCTTTTTTTTATGGAGCTCTGGAGAACCAGGACATCAAAAAAATGGTTAAAGACTCATAACTATTCCTCTCCATGGAAATCTCTAGTAAAAGGCGAAAGATTTATACAATCTGAAGAGAATGTATCCTCTGACATTCAAATAAAAATCTGACACTTCTTCCAGAAACACTTCAAGGGAACAATAATAATGTATAGAACAAGATGCCCATCTAAAATAGACAGGCTTGATTTTGCGTTCACAGTTGGTTTCCATGTTTGTCAAAGGCATTTTAAGTCAGTCAGTCAATACAGAAATTCCAGTCTCTTAATAACATGAGACAACTTATTAAGATTTTTATTCACTACAGTCATTCCTTTTTAAAGACGTCATTCAGAAAGAGGCACTGAAAAGAACCATATTCCTGTTCTTGGAAATATTGCGGTTTCTAGCCTTGATGTTTGCTGAGAGAACAGAGTTAAGTGTCTGTGACCTGAGTCTGGATTTGCTCCTTTAGCAGTTGAGTTCAAGGGATTGTTAAAAACCTAAAAAAAGAAAAAAAAAAAAACCTTTTACTTTCCATAAATTGGACTATCTGTCAGTTATTATCCACGCTCAATTATTAGCCACAGTGATTAACTGCCTTTTCATATCTTTCACACCGAATAAACTGCGTAGGTCATTTCATATTGCAATTGGAGTCTGGGTTTGCAAACTATGCATATGACAGCTTATGAAACCTAAGCAAAGGAAGTGCATAGAAACTGATCAACGTGGCTTGGGCAAGAGATTTCCTTCCTCTTTGTGTCTCCAAAGAGCTGTTAAGATGATTCAGGCCTGGGTGGGACGAGGAAACAGAAGGTCTCCTGTAAGAGAATAATTGAAAATAGTCTTCATAGTAGGCTTTGTAAAATACAGATAACCACATTGAATAATACATTTATTTAATGGCCTACTTGGAAAAATAGCTAGATAGCATTTCTGATATTCTTTTCAATGATTTTATTGGGGGTGGGGGGTCTTACAACTTTTATAACATCATTTGTATTAAGCATATTTGTACACATGTTGCCATCTTCATTTCCAAATATTTTCTACTTGAGCCCTTAGTAAAAGCTCCTCTTTCTCCCTCCTTTTTAATTTTTATAAATCATTTTATCGGGGGCTGCCTCTCTGATATTTTAAGATATACTTCAGAGCATGGTCATAGGAGGTCTGGTAGCATAGTGCTGATGGTGTTGGACTGCTGAAGGCAAGACCACCAGTTGGAAGCCACTCTGTGCATTGCAGAAAGCGAAGGCTGTCTACTGTGGTAAAGCGCTACTGTCTCCGACATTCACAAGGGCGGGTCCACTCTGTACCATCCAGTTGCTGTGACTTGTCCTCCATTCAATGAGAGTGAGCAAGAAGCCCTATTATAAGGATAGGCAGGTGGGTGCTAATGACAAGCTGGAGTTCAAAGCCAGCAGTTGCTCCAAGGGGGAAAGATGCCACTGTCAGTGCTCTTGAACATCTGCGGGCTGGGAAACTCTGTAGAACGGCTCTGGCTCTGAATAGATGCTATGCCAGTGGGTTTGGGGTTTTAGTAGAGCTGTACCAATTAGATTTGCACCTTCAAAGTGAAAATCTTAAGTCTCTCTTAATTACTAGTAATTTCCTGTATGTGGTCTTAATCCAACTTCCAGTATTGTTCATAAGACGTAGACTGCTAGACCCTCAGAAAGCAGGAGAAGTCTGAGTTTGAGCCAGACCAAACCAGCGTGCTTGCGAATGAGTCACAGCTGGAATGTCCTGTGGTGAACATTCTGCCCCGAAAACGGAATCAGAAACAGCCCTCACCCACTGATTTCCATGGCAACCAGTATTTGTGTACTTTGAAAAGTGACTGTTTCATTTTGTGTGGCCAGTTTACGCGGGAATGAATTCTAGCGGTGACACTAGCCATCTGTGGAGATAAACAAAAAAGCCTGCGCTGGGGTAACCTTTAGGGTTTTTGTCTTCGTATTGAGCGATTGTTCTGCATTATTAAAGTTCATCATTGATGGGACGTTCTTTTTAGGCCTTTTCATCAGTGCTTATTGGAAGTGAATGTTGATGCATCACTCCCTCCCCTCCAGGAACAGAAGGAAACTCATTGTCATTCATCAACGTTCTTTCTAAAACCACTCCCTTTGCATCTCCCCTCAGTGCTGTCCCTAATGCCAGGGGTTCAGGGGCTTTCCTATGAGTGATCTTATCTGGAATTCACTACTCACTGCCTGGGAGTTCAATTCTGACTCATGGTGACCCTACAGGGCTGGGTGAGTTTCCAATACTATAACTCTTTACCGGAGTAGAAGCCTCCTCTTCCTGAGAGGCGGCTCTTGGTTTCGAACAGCTGACCTTATGGTTAGCAGCCCAACCACAGCCACTATGCCATCTAGGTAACTCCTCTCTGGAAGGAAATCATGTGCAAAGTCATGTGCAAATGTCACTCCTCTTAGCCTCCTTGAACTTAAGTTCGAAGACAAATACTATACTGTTTATAGTCTTATATAGACTCCAGAATCATAATTCCTCAGACACTGACACACTGTGCATTTTATAAGATTCATCAAGGGGAGAGATTATAATGATAGAGAATTTTTATTGGGTGCCTAGGAAATACTGAAAGCTTTTGACGCTAAACAACAAACCCTTTGCGGGGGAAGGGGGGAAGACAACAAAGGATTTTTCTGCTCATATGGCTCTCTGCTTAGGGAAAAGTATGCTCATTTTTGAATGAGTTCACTTTGAGGGAATCCCGTGGATAGTGCAATTGGTTGATGAGCTCTACTGGTACCTCTGAGTTTCAGTTGCCCCAAGGTGCCTCAAAAGCTTTCGAAAGGCCATGGGATTTACATCTGTAAAAACAGCTACTGAAAACCCTAGGGAAAATATGGATTCCACTCTGGCACAGATGGGGTACCTATGGTCTAGAACTGACCCAATAGTTAAAAAAAAGTCTTAAGGTTTTGAACAGCAGTCTGTAAGCTAGAATACTAAAATTAAGAATTAAAAAAAACCTACTATACTTGAGGTTAAAGGCACTAGCCCAGGAGGTCTTCGGACTCTTGAGACCGAAGAGCCAATCCTGTCTCTCCTAACAATTTTAAAATCACTCTAGAGCCTTAAGTATGTTTTTCCAAGCAAATGAAATCACCCACAAACTGAAATCACCATCAAATATTTTCCATGTGACGTTCACATCGAAAGAGCTGCATATGGCTCCTGAACTGCAGTCTGCCAAACACTTGCCCAGTCAAGCCCACAATCCTTTGGAGCTGCACTGGTTCTGATGCCTGGCACTGCTGTAGGACAGAGTAGAACTGCCCAGTGGGGCTTCCCAAGCAGTCAATGTTTACAGAGGCAGACCACAACATCTCTCCTCCTGGGTTCCACATGGTAACCCCCTAGTTAGCATCCAAGCTCTTTAGTCACTGCTTCCCCAGGGCCCAGATAGCCTTCAGTGGCCCAGGAAAGGCGGATCTGGGGTACTAACCCCCTCACTCTGCTTCCACTTTCACTCTTGCACCAGCAGACCTCCCTGGTGATGCAGCGGTTCTGAGTTGAGCTGCCAGTCACCCGGTCAGCAGTTGGAAACCACCGGCAGCTTGGAAGAAAGATGAGGCTTTATACTCCCGTACTGAATTGCAGTCTCAGAAACTCACATCCCCGCCTATAAAAGTCACTGTGGGCTGAGCCCTGGTGCCCTAGTGGTTGTGTGGGGGACTGTGGCTCACAGGGTTGGCGGCTCAAATCCAGCAGCAGCTCTCCAGGAGCAAGCCTGGGCTTCCTACTTCCAGCAGGGCAGTGATGTCAATCAGTCAATAAATAAAGTCATTAACTGACCCATCTCGAATTAAAAAAAAAAAAGTCCCTGTGTGTTGGCATTACCTGGATGGCAGTGAGTTTGGATTTTCATGACATAGTGGGCGGGCAACCCAAGTTGAAGAGTGTCCTGTTGGGTTTTTTTATTGGGCTCATGGCTTTATGTTGCCTTCCCCCCCTCCCTCATCTCATTTCCTCCCTTGTTATGTCTTTTATGTTTACAGAATGTTTAGAAAATGACTGTAAATCCAGCAGCAGCTCTCCAGGAGCAAGGCTGGACCTCCCACTCCCACCAGAGGGCAGTGATGCATTCCCACTCCCCAAAAAGAAAATAACTGTAAGGGCAACAGTTTAAATTCACCAGGGAGAACTATGAGCCATTTTTTTTCCCCTGGTAAAGCAGTAGTTCTCAACTTGTGGGTTGCCAACCCCTCTGGGGTGTGTGTGTGTGTGTGTTGAACAACCCTTTCACAGGTTGTTGTCCAATTCATATCAGTAGCAAAGTGACAGTGATGAAGTAGCAATGAAAATAATTTTTTGGCTGAGGGGTCACCACATCATGAGGAACTGTATTAATGGGTCGAAGCATTAGGAAGATTAGGAACCACTGTTTTAGGGTCTTTATGTTGTCCTGATTTTTTATTGATAGTTTTTATGATTCTAGGGTTTATAGCCTTTAACTCATCTTGCCTTCATTTTTCTACATGGTATGAAATATGGATCCTTTTGGTTTTTTAAAAATCATTTTATTGGGGCTCCTATAACTCTTATCATAAACTCTTATACATCCATCCATTGGGTCAAACACATGATCCTATTTCATACTTTTGCAGGTGGAGGTCCCATTTTTCTGGCACCATTTATTGAAAAGGTTATCTTTTCCCTACTTAAAGTGTTTTAGGCTTTTATCACAGATCAGGTTTCTTTAGGTAGTTGGTTGTATTTCTGTATTTCTCAATTCTATTAGATTGGTTTTCATGCCCATCATTGTACTGATATCAAGTTGTTTTGATGATCATACGTCTATAATAGGTTTTTAAAGCTAGGAGTTAAAGATCTGAATCTTTGTTTTTGTCTTTAGTAGTGTTTTTGTTTATCCCATGTCTCTTTCCTTTCTATGGCCTATGATAAACAATTTCATTTTACTGTTATGAGGAGTTAATTCCAAAATTACTAGAACATAGTTTACTGTGGAGTTTAAGGAGGTGAAGAAAACACACATCTAATGGTTCTAGTAGTGAGGGAGTGAATGTTTTGTTTGTTTTTTGTGGGGTTTTTTTTGCAGTTTTATTGACACTTCTTTCATTGATCATACAATTCAACAAGAGTTTTATATTCATTACGACAGTCAATTTGAACACATTTCCTCATTCCTTCTACTCATTATTAGTGTGATTATTATTTTTTAACTGGAAGAACATCCAGAACAATATATACTCCCAATTCGATAACTCCTATCCACAGTGGCATTGCTTATACTCTGTTATGTAGTCACTATTGATATCCTTTTCTAAATAATTCCACATTCATTAACATCAAATCATGACCCCTAAGCAAAAACGTGTTGTTTTTCTCTCATGGCAGTCACTGGTCAACTTTGGTTTCTTTATCTTTTTTAGTAATTTTTGTTTTATGATTGTCATTTTCTTTCAACGTGGAAAAATATGATATAGAGGTATATTTTCTGTGTTGTTCATTTAGACGCATGTTTCTGATGAATCTATTAAATGAGGCAGGTTATAGATATTCCAGTGGAAAGTGGGAAAGAACTCAGCAAAGAAGTTCCAACAGAAAGCTACAAGTGTATAAATATATATATTTTTTACATAAACATTTTTAAAAGATACTTATAAACATCCATTTAAAAATTAATCGCAGTTGCGATTAGGTATGTCATGAGCCATTAAATCTTTTTTTAAAAATGAATTTATTGGGGGTTCTTACTGCTCTTTTAACATTTCATATATCATTTGTATAAAGTGTATTTGTACACATGTTGCTATCTTCATTTCCAAATATTTTCTACTTGAGCCCTTGGTATAAGCTCCTACCCCCAGCTTTTTAGAAATTATTTTATTGGGGGCTTATATAACTCCCATTACGATCCATACATATGTCAATTGTATGCAGACCACATTTGCACACTTTCTGCCATCCCTCTCAAAACGTCCTCAAGCCACTTAGGCCCCCAGTACCAGCTCTCCATAAATCTCTTTTTTTTTTTGAGCCATTAAATCTTATACTATTTGATTCTTTCTATGTCGAGCAATCTTTCCTAAAGAGAGACACTCTTCCCACTCGAAAAAAATAAAAAAACCTTGAAAAGCTGGAAAGGTATTAAATGATCTAAAATGGCATTGATAATGGCAGTTTAGATTTTTGAAGGAATGCCGCCATTAAAAACGCTTACACCCACTATTTGCTGACACGATGGATAAAGGTCAAAAAATGGAATGTTTAGTGTATGTGGGTATATACAATGGGTACTATAATTGACATGTTCTATATACTTATCTTATAAGACATAGTGGTTACTCTTGTTAAGGGCCAAAGAATTGGTTACTGTTGTTAGAGGCTGTAGAATTGGTGCCCACTCCTAGAGATCTTACTCCGGCAGAAAGAATCTTGCAGAAGATTAAACCGGCAGAAGGAACCCTGTGTCATCCTCTCGATTGTGTTACATGTGATCCCAAGATTGCAGCCACCCTGTCATTTCCTCTGGTTGCTTCCTCTCTTTGTCTGCCTCTCTGTTTAACAAAGCAAGCCACTCATCTCTCTTTGCTCACAAGCCTAAAGTATGGGACACAGAATCACCCTATCTTCACGTCCAAGGAGCACGCTGGCTGT
>PVJH01043507.1:0-13570 GCA_004026705.1 Nesogale talazaci | reverse complement strand
CCCCCCCCCCCCCCCCCCCCCCCCCCCCCCCCCCCCCCCCCCGCCCTCCCCGCTTTCCTCCTGGGCACTGGGCCTCCCCCACCCTATCCCCAGCACTAGTCCTTCCCTCCTGTGGCGGTCATGTGCTTATGTTAATTTCATGATTGAGATGTAGGGGTGGAGTCTAGCCTGTTAATCTGGAGATAGCCATTGAATAGCCAGTGAGGCCTCCGTGTGGGCGTGGCTTTCTCCTGAGACTTCTGGGGAATCTCACGATATTTCCCTGGTGGAGATGAGAATCCATCTCCCCAGTTTTTGGGAGTCAGTCTCCGAGATGATGAACTACGGACAAGACAAGATGGCAGCATTCCAGGAGCTGGAGGAGCCGGAGGAGAAGCCACATGGTCTTACCCTGATGCAACCAGTCATTCTGAAGCTGGAGAAACCACGTGGAGACCCCTGCCAGTGCTGAGTTGCTTCTACCACCACTGGATGCTGTGGATGGACCCTGAGCCCTGGAAGTGAGGAGCCATGGGGAGACCCCCACCAGCGCCAGGATTCTGCACCCACAGGCCTGTGACTTCGTGAGTTGGAAGGTGACTTTATAGACTGGTATCAGGCATATGGGCTACTATCCGACTTATGACTTTTGGCTGGACTGGGTTGGGATGCTTTTTCAATGTCCCATTCCTCTTGTATACAAACCTTACCCTTCTATCCACATGCGTGTCTATGAATTTGTTTCTCTAGTGTACCCGGCCTAACACACCTCCCACCCTGGAGAGGCAGGTGCCTGTGTGCAGACTGCTCATTCCCACTCTTCTCCCTACCCCACTGGCGCGTTTTCATATCTGGCCTAGGCAATGATGCCACCGTCCTCGTGGTCTGTGCCCTGGGGCCCAGGACAGGGAGGACAGAGCCCTGATAGGGCGCTCTTCTCCACCCTCCTCTCTCTGCCACACTGTGAAGCATCCTCCCTCCAGAACAATGGGACAGACACTTATTTGTGGAAGGGCAGAACCTCTGCTCCCAGGTCCAAATGCTTGATGCCCTTCTCTCCTGAGGCCAGGATGGCCGGCAGAGGGAGGCCAGGCTGTTCTCACCACCAGGGAAACCAAAACAAACCGAACTCGCTGCCGTGGAATTAATGCCACTTCACAGAGACCTATAAAATAGGGTGAGGAGGAGGCCCAGCCTTTGCTCCGTGGAGCTGGAATCAAACCTCCATCCCAGTGGGCTGCAGTCCTGCGCACAACCACTTCGCCACCGGCTCAGCCTTTTTGCAGCTCTTATAATAGTCCTTCCATCAATTGTATCTAGCATATTTGTACATAGGCTGCCATCATTACTTTTTGAGCCCTTGGGATCAGCTCCTCTTTTGACCCTCCATCCCTCCTGACCCCTTGATAAATTATAAGTGATTATTATCATGTCTTACACCCTCCGCTGTCTTCCTTCCCCCACTGTCATCCTCTATGGGAATGGGAAGTCTCCCTGGCTCCCTCAGAGCAGCCGGGGCTTCTGAACTGTTAACTTAGTAATCAGTGCTCGGATTGTAAGCACTGGGTCCCTGGGGACATGGCCAATGAAGGGGCCAGCGGTAAGGAAACAGGTCCTCCTCACAAGAGGCTGGCCCCGTGGCTGCCTCGACAATCAGCACCGGCAAGTGTGAGGCTGGCCTGGGCGGCTGGCGTTCTGTTCTGCTGGACGAGGGTCACTGTCTGTCGGAGGGACAGACTCGAAGGAACCCAACCTATGCAGGAGAGCAGGAGAATAAAGGCCTCTGGATATGTGTGCTCTGGAAAGATCTGGCTGCAGCGTCTTCAGAGGGGGTGCGAAGGTCCCGAGGTGGGACTGGCTTGGCCTGATTGGGGAGAATACGAAAGCTGGAGTGGAGACCCTTAGCGGGCAAGGGAGGGGCAGCCGACCATAGTGGCAAGGTGAGACTGGCCCGTGTCACTTGAGGCTCTAAAACCAGGGTAAGCAACTTGAATTTTATTTACTAAGTTTTGAGAAGCCATTGAAAGGTAGTAATTGCATAATAGAGTACTGATATGGTTAAAGCTTGTAAAAGACTGCTTTTAACAGGCTTTTAAGCTTGTAAAAGACTGCGACTTAACAGAAAGTTGTCATTTTTCCACCCTTTACATGTACAGCTCCAGCCACCAGAATCCAGATCCAGGTTCCCCAACAATAAAGTGACCAGACATCCCGCTTTTGGCGGGACAGTCCCACTTTTAAACAATTTGTCCCACGTCCCGTCCTGATTTTTGGAAAGAATGCATGGCAAGCTAGGGAATGGCAGGAGAACAGGAAGGGGGTATACCCTCTCTATATCCCACCCCACCCCTGTCAATGGTGTCCCACTTTACCAATGTTAAAATCCGGTCACTTTATTCAACAAATACTACACAAACAGAACAAACCCACTGGCACCAAGCCGATCCTAAGTCCTAGAGACCGGACAGGACAGGGTAGAACTGCCCCTGTGGCTTTCCGAGACCGTGACTCTTCACGGGAGTAGCATGTCTTGTGTTTTTGCTAGGAAGCGGCTGGTGGTGTCAGACTGTTGACCTCGTGGTTAGCAGCGCCGGGGCTCACAGGCCCCTCCAAAGGTTTCTGGGTGGCAAGAATGACTTGTACCCGGTGATGGCGCTGTGGGGCAGGTGCTGGGATGCTACGAGCCAGGTGAGCAATTCACAGGCTCACGGTGCTAGGGTGGGAAGACCTTGTCTTAGGAACTTGGGTCATACTTTCAGGAGAGACCAGTCCCTGAAGAATGACATCATGCTTGTGTGTTAGCCTGGGTAGGTAGACTACAGAAACAAGTTCATAGACATGCATATGGATAGAAGGGTAAGATTTATGTACAAGAGGAATGGGACATTGAGAAAGCATCCCCATCCAGTCCAGTTCAAACTTGTAAGTCCAATATTAGCCCATACACCTGATACCAGTATCTGCCTCGCTTCTGCGCCAGTGGGTGAGGTCTCTGGGGGAGCGCCATAGGGGGTGGCAACCCAAACTCCCATTCAGCGGTACCTCGGAAGAGAAGAACCCGCTGATCCGCTTCCACGGAGATGGCAGCGCTGCTCGGGAGTGTCTGGGGCCTCCGCAGTGCCAAAGCCACACAGCATCTCACCCCGGCGGGGCAGGGGTCGTCTGGCACATGACGGCGAGGTTTGAATAGACAGACACAGGCTGTATGTGGAAGGTGGGACCCAGGAGCCTTGCTGCTGGAGGACAGTGAAGGGATGAAATAAGAAGGATAAAGTCTCACTTCTAGAAGGACAGGGCAGAGCCACTTAGCGAAGTTGGAAAGACCATGAAGGAGGGGCGGGGTGTGAGTCACCATGCCAACCAGGGTGCGCTCAGCCCAAATGGATGCGTCAGTGCGGACCCGCCAAGAGCCAGCTTGGGCCCTTCTCCAGTTTTTCCCAGGACCTCGGGCTGGTCAATGGCACACTGGGGACCGACAGGGGTGGTCTGGGGATCTGCTGCGCTGAAGGGGTGGGCATGGGGGTCAAATCTCCCAGACCCCTTATCCCTGGGCAAACACAGACCCTTTCCTGAATGTGGTTCAAGAGTTTTTGCTGGGGAAATCAAACCATGTGGGCCATCTATTAGGGGCCTAGAGGATCCAGTGAATGTGAATGGGGCGCCTTGGCCCCACTGGTTGAAGAGAGGCAGCAGGGAGAGGGGCTGTCCCTCTGTCCCGCCTGCTTCCTACCTGCAGAGCTGGCCCGGGTTCGTGGGGAGGGAGGGTGATCTGAGGGCCTGGCCAGGGACAGAGCAGAAACTTGCACTGGAGGAGGGCCAAGGGGAGGCTAAGACAAGGAGTGAAGCTGAAGTCAAAGGCCTGAGAAATGGAGGGGATGAGCTGGACTGGGGCTGAGGGTCAGACCCAAAGTGGGCTCTGCGGTGGGCAGAGACTCGAGTCCAGGAATGAGGCCTCTTGCGGAGGGGATAGTAAAATAACGCCCAAAGCTCCCTGTCATCGCGTGGATTCTGACTCCTAGTGAACCTGTAAGAAGTCGCCGAGGCTGCGTGGTTTGTGTGCGCTGGATTGCTAACCGCAAGGCCAGCAGTTGGAAACCACCAGCCTTGCAGAAGGAGAAAGATGGGCTTTTTACTCCCCACCCCCACTCCCCACCAAAGTTGACAGGAGCAGTTCTCCTGTCTGATGGAGTCACTGGAGTGGGGGACAAAGACAAAGCAGAGGGGCTGAACCCCGGCGGCGTAGTGGTTGTGCGCGGGACTGCGGCCCACTGGGACGGAGGTTCAATCCCAGCAGTGGGGCTGGGCCTCCTACTCCCACCACCAGAGAGCAGTGATGCCCCCCCCCCCAAAAAAAAAAAAGACAAAGCAGAGGTAATCCCAGAAAGAAGAGAGAGGTCAGCAGATACTGAGGCCAGCTGGAGCTGGCTGCCTTACAGCCATGGGGTAATTACCGGTGATGGAAAACAAAGGAAATCGTCATGAAACCATCGTTGGTGGCAGGCCAATTCTGCAGCTGCAGGTGTAACTACAGAACCAGATGTAGGACCATGATCAAGCTATACACACAACTGCAAATTGAACACGCTTACAGGATTGGTTCTGGGGTTTCAACCACCTGGAAACTCATGACCCTGCAGTCTGAGTCATAGCGCCAGGAGCCCAACAAAGTAATAGGAGGGTGTTTTGGGCTGGTCATTAAAACACACCCAAGCAAGTTCCTCTGTTCTTACCTGAGAGTGGTAATCTGCTTTCAAGCACGCTCTACCTGAGGGCAAAGCTGGCCCTCCAAGGTTGGCTCCAGACCTGTCCAGGCCTTAGCTACGTTGTTGGGTTAATGGTCAGAAAGAACCACGATGATACTTAAGACTCAAAGTGAGTTAGGCCTCCCACCGTAGACCACGGCCTTCCACAAAACCAAGTGCTTTCACATTTAAGTTCTAACACAAGCCAGTTTCTCATTACGGCCCAGCATCTGAGGGTCTTTCTTGTGGCCTTGACCTCTCCCTCGTCAGCAGAGGGTGTGCTACAAATGCACTGAGGCCGGGCCCCAGGCTGCGCCCTCCTAACCGCCTCCATAACCTCGTGCACCTGGGGCTCTCTGAGCACTCTCCTGAGCGGTCTTCCCTCTCACCCAAAGCAGCCCGGACTCTGGTCAGAGCAGGACCAGCCCTTGCCCGGGACTCCTGAGTCCAAGGAGAGGCGCTAGGGACCAGGCAGGAGGAAGCCCCCACGTTCACCCAGGACTTTTCACTTTATGCAGCCCCTTCCCGGCGAGCAAGAAGCCCTGGTGGTGCAGTGGGTGCCACTCCAGGCTGCTGGCGGCAAGGTCAGTGTGCGAATCCACAGGCCACTCCGAAAGATAGATGACTCTTTCTGCTCCCGCCCACATTGACAGCCTTGGAAACCCCAAGGAGCAATTCTACTCTGTCCTATAGAGTTGCCTGCCGCTGGCAGGGAGCTGCCTTTGGTCCCGGCAAGAATGAGTTGTGAGTTCAAGCCTTCCTGGGCTTCATCAGCTGTGAGACTTTTGTTGGAGGCAGCAAGCCTCCCTCCGGCTCCCCTCTGCTGGCCCTGAAACAAGGTGCCACAAGACTCTGGGTTCTGCAGGCAGGGATCAAGAGGACGTGTTCTGATGGCGTGGTTCTTCTGTGTTGTGCCAGGGACTTCAAATTCACAGGGGACCGCTTTCCCTGTAGGCTGTTGTGTTCGTCCCTCCCCATCTGACAGCGAAACTGTCGCATACAGACCCCTGGGCTCTGGTCTCTGCAGTTTACCCATGAGCATGTGAAAGTCGCACACAGAGGAAGGAAGACCGAAGGAGACTGCATGCATGAATGAAGGTGCTGGTGAGAATACTGGAAGCACCGTGGACTACCAGAAGCAAAGACAACTCTGCCTGGGGAGAGGTTCAGCTGTTACACTTTGGCCGGACAAGAACAACTCAGTGACTTTGTCAATTATAAGAATTGACTTTGTCAATGATAAGGCTTTAGGGTTGAGCACCGATGGCGTAGTGGTTGTGCGTGGGACTGCGGCCCACTGGGATGGAGGTTCACTTCCAGCTCCACAGGAGCAAAGGCTGGGCCTCCTACTCCCACCACCAGAGGGCAGTGATGCCTAAAAAGAAAAAAAACAGGCTTTATTGAAGAGAAAAAAGAAAGGAAAGCAAGGACAAACAAAAACCCTGTACAGTTGCTTCCTCCCTCCGACTATCATGATCCCAATTCTACCAGACAGATCCAGCTAGACCAGGGGATGTACACTGGAGTCGGAAACATGGGGAATTTAGGGTAGGCGATCCCTCAGAACTAGTGGGGGGGGGGAGTGGTAATACTGGGAGGGTGGAGGGATGGTGGAGTAGAAAGGGGGAACCAATTTCAGGGATCTACATGTGACCTCTTTGAGGTGCAGACAACAGGGGGGTGGATGAAGCGACACAATGGACAGTGTATGATATGAAAAGGTAATAACAGTTTGTAAATTATTAGGGGTTCGTGGAGAGGAGGGGGACTATAGGGAGTTGGAATTAAAAAACAAAAGAACTAGAGGAAAGGGGGGAAGAGGAGCTTATGCCGGGAGCTCAAGTAGAAAATGTTTGGAAATGAATGTGGCAACATGTGTAGAAATATGCTTAATACATATTAAGCATTCAATATTAAACATATTGAATGTTATAAGACTGTAAGGTGATGCCCCCCCAAAACAAAACAAAACAAAGAACTGTAAGAGCCCCCAATAAAATCTATGTTAAAAAAAAAAGGCCTGTACAGGGAGCGGCTCTCAAAGCAGAGTGTGGTGGTCTCTGCTCACAGACTGAATAAACAAACTTATCCCGGCACCCATGCAAGCAGACAGTTACAGAAGCGGAGTTCATTGCTATTAGCTTTGGCATGAGCATACGTAACATCCAGTGCTACTTATGGATAAGGATCTTGACATGTGTCTAACATGCGGGCAATGACCCAGCACCTCGTGCTCTGACACTTACAGATAAGGGTTGAGACATTTCAGGGCTGGGCTTGGGGATTTCCACCGCCTCTGCCTTCGTGTAATAGTCACTGTTTTAAAAATGGCCTCGCTTAGGCTAACGATTACACAGCCAGCAGGCTCCTGAGAGGACAGGAGGGCGGCGAGGTTTCGTCTCAGGTACTTGGGACATGTTGTCAGGCGAGACTCGTTCCTGGGGAAGCACGTCTTGCTTGGCAAAGTGGAGGGGCGGCGAAAACGAGGAAGGTCTTTGACAAGATGGAGTGACACAGGGGCTGCCCCAATGGGCTCAGCAGGAAGAACAGCTGTGAGGCTGGCCCAGAACGGGGCGGTGCTTCCCTCTGTCCTACATCGTGTCGCTCTGAGTCTGGACAACTCAGCGGTTCCTCACGACCACACTCTCCAGGGGAGTAGACCACCAGGTCTTTATCCAGGGGAGCCGCTGCTGGGTTCAAATCCATCAGCCTTTCAGTGAGCAGCCAAGCCTTTAAGCTTAGTCCTCCCACAGCAACCTGAAGTTCAAGGAAGAATAGTCCTCCTGTGCCATGATGCACGGCTGAGCAGAGACGGCCAGTGGACTTGTCCCACGTCACCGCTTAGGGGTCGTTGGAGGTGATGAAGTTCGCATCGGCCCCCGCTATCTGGTTCCCGGTGCTGTTCTTGTTAACCCCGCTTCACTTCTCGGAGGCCCATTCATGCAAGGCCAGCCAGGCTCCCCCAGGCTGAGGGAGGGAGAAACCAGGCTGGCCACAGGTGAGTGCCTTTCCTGCTGGAGCCGAGGTGGAGCACAAGTTGGTAGGGAACAAAGAAGGGCCTGCCTCCCACCCCCCACCCCTGTTCACACACACTCCCGTCCACCCCCCACTCTTGTCCACACACACTTCCAGGAGCTTCCTCAGACACAGCCTCTTGGTCTCTAGGCTGTCTCGAGGACGCAGAGCGGGAGGGGGACCATCAAGAAATACTTGCTCTTTTACCTGAAGAGAAAGGGAGGCTGGAGGAGGAGTTCATGGAGACGACCAGCCTCAAGAAGTCCCACTTCAGCGTCACGTGTGGGCAAGAGTCTGGTTTTCAGGGGTCTTTTCTCCTTTGAAAAAAACTAACAAGAACTGAGCCTACGGTGTCGCAGTGGTTGTGTGTGGGACTGCGGCCCACAGGGTTGGAGGTTCAAATCCAGCAGCAGCTCTTCAGGGGCAAGGCTGGGCTTCCTACTCCCACCAGAGGGCAGTGATGCCAAAAAAGAAAAACAAAAAGAAAAACAAAACAAAACATCTGGGAGGGGGACAAACAAGAGAATAATACTGGTAACAATGCCAGCACTCCCCCCCCCCCAAATTTGCCCACATCTACCAGTCACTGTGATTTCTTTGCTTGTAGTTTTCAGAGTTCTGAAAAGTCTCTCAGTAAAAGAGACTTTTACTAAGAAAGGAGAGGCAGTGTTCAGACAGAGTGGCCACAGCAATATTAGAGCTTCTGTTCTGGGCACCAGCTTGGCAGATGGCTGTGGGTACAAGGGAAAGCCCAAATCCATTTGCAGAGCCCCCTCCCCCTGGTGGATGAAGCCTCCGCTGAATTCCAACTGACCAACGACCAAAGATGTGAACAGTCTAGCTCTCAGAGAGAGGACATTGGAAAGTGGATTACCTACGCACTCCTATACCTCACCCTAGGCAGCCCAGGGAGGGGCAGTCCCTTAGGGACTCGCCTGGGTGTGTCCTTGAAGGGAAGCCCCCCCACTGGGGGGACACAGTCAAGAATCATGCCCTGACTGCCTTGGTGAGATGACCACAGGTCCATCTTGTAAGCTCTTCTACCATAATGTGCGTGTCCCAATCGCGGTTGGGATTTGTCACCAGTCATGCTTTTGTGACCTTCCTTTGCCTTCCCGACTCCATTTTTTGAATACCCTGACTTCTAGAAAACCCTTGGACATCGTTCTGACTTCCTGCTGATGGTCTTCCTCATCTGGATGGTGTGACTTTATCTTGTCTTTTATCCTTAAATAATACTTGAGATTTGGGGGCTCCTATGTACCCTAAAACACAGCTCTCAAAACAGTATGGAAGGAGATAAGGAAATGGGGGCTATGTAGACGGCTAGCAGGGCTGGGGCTCGCTTTAAGCACCAGGCTGTGAGGCCCGAGTACCAGGCAGGAAGGTAGCAGAAGCAAACACCCCCTCCCTGGACGCCTGCCAGGGCATCTTGTCTTTTCTCTAACCAGAAGTGGTTGACTGACAGATAGGTGGTACCTAGATATGCCTTAGTCCACCAGGAGAAGAGGTTCTGTTCCTGTTTGGTTGAGGTGTCCCCTGTGGGTCTGGGTGGGGGGTGTCAATTCACAGCCGCCCCCTGGGACAAAATAGAATGGCCCCACGGGGCTGTCTTCCAAATGGGAGCAGATGGCTAGGGTTCTCTCCTGCCAAGTTGCTGGGTGAGTTCAAACCGTCAACCTTGCAGCTGTTAGCCATTGTGCCCCCATTGTGCCCCCGGGCCCCCCCTGCTTGCACGATGGATTCTAACTGCGGTCACATCTTTTGTCAGGGCAGAGTAAGAGCTCCCCCTGTCAGGCCCACCACTACCACCACCACCACCACAAAGGACAAAGGACACAGACATGGTTATAGATGAAAAAGCTTACAGAACTGGTCCTTGGGCTCCCACCCCCTGGCTCTGTGGTGGTTGGACTATGACCCGCTGTGACGATGCAGCCCTGGGTCTTACTCAGCCTAGCACCCCAAACTGCAGATGTCCTGCCTCTTTCAATTACTAAGGGCAAGCACAGGCAAGTTTCCCTGACAATAAGGCTGCCCCTCCCTGCATTCCAAGGGGAGTTGTAATTCTACTTTACGGAAACCAAACTCTCTGCCAGCGAGTTGATTCTGACTCACAGTGACCCTACAAGACAGGGGAGAACTGCCCCCTGGGGGTTTTCAAGAGTAATTCTTTACCAGGAGTAGAAAGTACCCTGTTTCTCCCTTATAGCAGTGGTGGTTTTGAACTACTAACCTTGTGGTTTGCAACCCAGCCCATAACCCACTATATTCCTATATGTCTTCAAACAGCCGGGATGACAGAGTCAGCTAGGCTTTGATCTGCTCAAGGAAAGGTCAGCCTTCAAATCCACCAGTGTCTCGACCAGAGAAAGGCGGAGCTGTCTGGTTGCCTCTTGGAAACCCTCCGAAGTGGTTCTACTCTGCCCACAGGGGAGCTGGGAGGAGACAGTAGCTGACGTATTGATCTTTAAAAATTGCCTGTTCTCTTCTGCGCACGCCCCGTAGGTCACTGCTTCCTGAGACTTTCGGAGGCTGAATGTCCAGTTCTTGGATCCGGCGGATGGCTGGCATGACTCGGGGGGAATTTCCCTCACCTTGTGGTCCTCTCCATCTTATTGTAAAGACACGCAGTGTTCTGAGCAGAGGGCAAAGCCCACCAATCTGGGATCGGAGATGACGCCCCCAGACTTATAGCCACAGTGGGGAATTCCACAATGTGGGGAGTTCCTGCTAGAGCCCTTGAGAGGCATGGTTCAGGTTCCCAATATGCTCGTGAGTGAAGACGAGCTATCTTATCGTCCTCTACGTGGCGGCCACTCCTAGTGGCCATAGAGCCAAGCCGGAGTTTCTCCTTTGTGGGGGAGAATGCAGAGAGGATGAAGGAGCAGGGCCTCCAGTTCTCATGGGAATCCACCAGGACTGACTTTCTTCTCCCTGGAGGCAGTGGGATTGACCCCACCCTCCAAACCAAAGACGGCATGGGGATGCAGGAACAAGCACCTGCGATGGGCAGCTGGCTGAAGGTCCTACTACCAGGAAGGTCCACCTCTATCTGACCTGGGCTGCACTTTTCTGGCAGACACTGGCAGCGGACTGAAGCCTCAGACCTCTGGCAGCTGTCTGGGATGCCTGTGCACAGACCAGAGGATAGGCTCCCAGTCCTGACCCGCACACCCCTATCCTGCTGGAAAATCCAGGGTTCCCAAATTCGACTGGTTCTAAGTGGCTATCAGTGATTTGATCTGTAGATATTTATAGGAGAGGAATTTAGAGGCTCAGGAAGTTATATCTGAGGTCTGAGCCCTTCCCCATTGAACCCTGTGCCTATCCATGCAACGTCTGCTGCAGAGAACTGGAAGTTAGCACTGGTCCCACTGCCCAACCTCTGTGCTGGGCCCAGACATTTAGCAGTGTCTGTGAGGACCCATGGCAACATCAGGCTCCTCGAGGGATGAGCCTTGTTGCTCTGGACCAGGAGCAGAAGGACCCCTAGGGGGAGTACAGGGTGAGGAACTCCAATGTATCCCGGTGCCAACCCTGGTGGGCTCCAAGTTCCAAGCCCAGACACGCACCCACCCCTGCCTAGCCTGTCTATCCCCTCTCACTTGCTGGTGAAGTCCCGAAGGAGTCACCTCCTGGCTCAGTTCTGAGCACAAAGGCTCCTGAGGAGAAGCAGACTCGACTGCTCCTGCCAACCTGTTGTCCCTTAACGCCGTGCTGAGACAAGGAGGTGAAGAGGCAGTTTCTGCCCTCAGAGGCGGGGTGTGTGGGCCTGGGAGGTACAGATATGCACATGAACACTTGCTGGACCCCGAGCCTCAGAAAACCGCCTGACCTCCATCAGCAGCACCATAGACTTGTCCTGTGGGTTGTCCATGTCCACCTCCCAGGATGGGTTTCTCAGCAACTGTCCCAAAGCTGCTGGACGGTGGCTGGGCCAGAGAGGAGAGGACGGAGAATGTGAGTGAGGCCCATGGTTCCATCCACACAGGCTGTCCACACCAGGTCCCAGGAGAGGGAGCCCACCATGCAGGCAAAGGGCACAAGGTCCTTGAGGTCTGGCTTCATGCCCACAGCTGGAGCCTGTGCTCAAGGAGAAGGCAGGAAGGGTTGGGAAAGGAGGAGGGATAGAAATGGAAAAGGGAGAGGAATGGCTAGGGTAGAAGTGGGATGAGGGACGCTATCAGAGGAAGCCAGTCTCTGACACATATATCATGGATCTGGTAGGCGCAGTTGTACGGAGATAATTATTATTTATTATAGTACAGTGATACTGAGCAGGAGACAGAAATAATAGGAGTCAGACACATATCACATTATGGTAGCATGCGCACCTCCGCCGATGGGGCCATCCACGTGGAGAGACAGCCAGCGATTGGGGAAGGGATTACATGAGGGGGAGGAGCCTCTGCTGCTCAGGAGGCTCGAAAGAGGCCAGAGAGAGAGAGAGGGGAGGGGAGAGAGTCTCTATTATGCCCAATCCTTATACACCCTTTGGAGCCATGCCAGGCCCCTAATTACAGGCAAGGACACACGTCACAGGAAGGAGTTGTGCTGTATGCACATGTTGTAGGAAAGGGAGGTATCGGGGTCCCCTGTGACAAGACCAGACCCCAGACTCCTGGATGTGGCTACACAGGTTAGACTAGAGGTCATTAATGACAGCATGTGAATCTGCCCACAGGCTTCAAAGGAAGCGAACAACCATCATCCTCACAGCAGGGGTTAACTCTATCTATTGTGAGACCCACAAAGGTCCCAGATAACTGGGAGTTTCGGGGAGAATAGCTAACTTAACTTCCACACCAAAAGCTGGTCAATAGTTTGCTTAATATTTTGGAGTCTATAATTGTGGAAAGGTCCTGTCCTCATCCATCCCACATGATGCTCCATTGTGGAGGTTGCAGTCAAGGAGAGGAAACGAAATGTCTATGAATTGCTGAAGGGAAAATGGATTTGCTCTCTAGAGCTGACTCAGTTCATACTCCGGTATTTTCTTTCTCTCTTTTCCTGCAAACAGATTTTATTTAAATAAGAGTTTAAATACATTACATACTATTAGATTTGAAGGAGGGGGAGGAAACCCGTTGTTACTTCACATGGCATTGGGTAGCTGCTGCTGTTAAGTTGCAAGCGCTACAGCTTGAAATGTGTTCCCTTGTCAAAAGTTTAACTGATAGAAGATTGACCTCACATGCTGGTGTTCTTTGGACACCCTGTAGCGAGGGTTTGTCAGGTCAAAAAGAACCAAGACCTTGGTGGCAATGCCAGAAGCGCTACCACCTTACCAGAGGGAAGAGGCTGATCCCCTAAGGTCCACCCCCTAGACCGGTTGGCCACAACACCAGGGCATCTTTCTCTTGCTACCAAAGCTTCTCTCTAGTGGCACAACTGCCTTGTCTCTTGTCCCTTCCTCTCCACTGGGGACTGTCCAGGAGGTGGGTGCCATTCTCTTAGGGCAGGGGAGTTTCTGGCCAGACAGAGCCATCTGAGAACTTGGGGTTCCAAGCTTGGCTGAAACATGATGCGACTGTTCTGCTTCAGACGGGGCACTGCCAGGGGCCTACTGCTTGACCTCTGTTCCAGTGAGGGTCTTCAAGACGAGACAGCATGGCTCTTTTCTGTTTGTGGCATGAAGGAGTTACACAATGCGTCCAAGTGAAAAGTGGACCCCAAATCGTTACATCATGCACGCTGTGAGGTTTTAAACTGTGACAAGGGACAGAGGGAAAATTTCTACTTGTTGCAAGGAAATCCTCGCTTCTGTGAGCCACCAGCACTTCAAACCCATGAACCTTCAGCTGGTCATCCGTAGCCAGTCCAGTCTCCAC